>SMSR01014273.1:0-55376 GCA_019453355.1 Ceratina japonica
TTTCGAAATTGAAAAATTGTGTATATTATCGTCACGTTTCCATACTAGTCTGATGGCGACGTAATATATCTGACATTTTGCGGTAGTTTATAATTTTTTTCCCTTTAACTGTTCAGTGAACATTAATAAATTTTGTGTATTAATTAATTACTTAGTTTTTATTATATACAGAAAAAAATTAGAGTTTCTGGCAACGTTTTTTCAAGGTTCAAATAGGATTTGAAGTGGAATTTTCTGAATTCTCCATAAGAAGTCGTGTTAAAATGTGCAAACTGTACATTGCTGTAATTTTTAAACGATGAAGTGAATCGAACCCAAACAAATATATACAATATTTGTACATAACTAATATAGTTAAATCATATACATCAATTTAATATTTCTTGAAAACTTGACCAAGTTGTTGCACAAGTCTTCAGAACCGGTAGCGTCCTTAATATTCCCTTGGATCTCTTCTTCTTCCTCGTTCAAATTTCGGGCAGGATACAATTATGGAATCACATTTATTCAAAGGAAAACTGTATTTCAAATGTGAACGTGTGTACTCATTTCATAGTATTATACAATAATTAATGCTCGTGATAAGGATACTATAACTTCGTTGATTTAACACAATTACGGAGATATCTCAGCGATNCAAATGTGCAAACTGTACATTGCTGTAATTTTTAAACGATGAAGTGAATCGAACCCAAACAATTATATACAATATTTGTACATAACTAATATAGTTAAATCATGTACATCAATTTAATATTTCTTAAAAACTTGACCAAGTTGTTGCACAAGTCTTCAGAACCGGTAGAGTCCTTAATATTCCCTTGGATCTCTTCTTCTTCCATTTCGGGCAGGATACAATTATGGAATCACGTTTATTCAAAGGAAAACTGTATTTCAAATGTGAACGTGTGTACTCATTTCATAGTATTATACAATAATTAATGCTCGTGATAAAGATACTATAACTCCGTTGATTTAACACAATTACGGAGATATCTCAGCGATAATATAATATCATCGTAGACGAGAATGGAGTGCAGAAATTAATTGCTAATTCAGGTAATAAGTATAACATCGCTGTTATACAGCACAATGCTACGTTTCAATGATTATCCCGCTATAATCAAACCTGGTGTTCTGAATAATTCATTTATTTACATTTCCTTAGTGGTGCAGCTCGGTCTTCTTGGTTTCGAACTAACGCGAAACTTACGGATTGAAACCGTATACTTGCATTCAGGAATACAATAACTATACCCGCGTTCACTTAGGTATTCTCAGGTATATAAACTAAATTACCTAACCACGAAGAAGACGGTCTACGTCTACGCTAACTCTTACCCTCCGCGTTTAACCGCCAATGTAGTATCAAATTAAATTACTCCGAAATATCGTTAAAACTCGAATTATTAAAGAACTTCATTAAACATTTGTATTCTTTATCACAGCTTCAAAGTGTACATTCTATGACAAAAACATTGTTCAGAATGTATATTAATTTATAAAAAGATTCTACATTAGTGCATGAGCATCGAAAATTGTGTAACTGTGTATCGAGAGAGAGAGAAAATAGTTTTTTCGTAGAATATTTACAATTACGCGTTCCCTAATACCAGATATTAAACTCGGGTAAGAAATTTCGCGTGTAACGCAGCGCATACATAAAATTTCAATAACCAAACCCGAGGAAAGTCTGCTAATCTAAATTCATTTGTTATCGTGTGTAAATGGTCGGCTCGATTCAATTTTCACATGCCGCTTACGATGAAAGCGTCGATAAAAGCTTTCAATAAACCGGTCCCAGCCTTGAATTCCAATTAATTTTTTTTCATTTGTGCGTTTCTCCAGGCAAGACTTCTTGGATATTTGGGTGCGTCTACACGTAATGTCTAACAGTGCAAATATACGATATTACTGTACATGCTTNTCTTCCTCGTTCAAATTTCGGGCAGGATACAATTATGGAATCACATTTATTCAAAGGAAAACTGTATTTCAAATGTGAACGTGTGTACTCATTTCATAGTATTATACAATAATTAATGCTCGTGATAAGGATACTATAACTTCGTTGATTTAACACAATTACGGAGATATCTCAGCGATAATATAATATCATCGTAGACGAGAATGGAGTGCAGAAATTAATTGCTAATTCAGGTAATAAGTATAACATCGCTGTTATACAGCACAATGCTACGTTTCAATGATTATCCCGCTATAATCAAACCTGGTGTTCTGAATAATTCATTTATTTACATTTCCTTAGTGGTGCAGCTCGGTCTTCTTGGTTTCGAACTAACGCGAAACTTACGGATTGAAACCGTATACTTGCATTCAGGAATACAATAACTATACCCGCGTTCACTTAGGTATTCTCAGGTATATAAACTAAATTACCTAACCACGAAGAAGACGGTCTACGTCTACGCTAACTCTTACCCTCCGCGTTTAACCGCCAATGTAGTATCAAATTAAATTACTCCGAAATATCGTTAAAACTCGAATTATTAAAGAACTTCATTAAACATTTGTATTCTTTATCACAGCTTCAAAGTGTACATTCTATGACAAAAACATTGTTCAGAATGTATATTAATTTATAAAAAGATTCTACATTAGTGCATGAGCATCGAAAATTGTGTAACTGTGTATCGAGAGAGAGAGAAAATAGTTTTTTCGTAGAATATTTACAATTACGCGTTCCCTAATACCAGATATTAAACTCGGGTAAGAAATTTCGCGTGTAACGCAGCGCATACATAAAATTTCAATAACCAAACCCGAGGAAAGTCTGCTAATCTAAATTCATTTGTTATCGTGTGTAAATGGTCGGCTCGATTCAATTTTCACATGCCGCTTACGATGAAAGCGTCGATAAAAGCTTTCAATAAACCGGTCCCAGCCTTGAATTCCAATTAATTTTTTTTCATTTGTGCGTTTCTCCAGGCAAGACTTCTTGGATATTTGGGTGCGTCTACACGTAATGTCTAACAGTGCAAATATACGATATTACTGTACATGCTTGTACTTGCATAATTTTTAAATTTAAAAAAATATCTTTCCATTTCGTGAAATGTATGTTAGAACAAAATTGAAAATAACGATTTTTCACATAATGGAGATGGAATAAAAATAGAATTACCTTGAAAATGATTTATTCGTCGCGATTTAAATGAGGAAATGAGGTTCGTTTGCTTTTTGTTCGCTTTTAAATACGAGGCGAGCTCGCGTTGGCGTACGAAAGAAAAATTTCTCTGGGTTGAGTGTCGAGGAAAAGAAGCGGACATCTTAATCGCGGAGCGGGAATCAGGGGCAAATGAGAATGGAACAGTCACGGATCGTGGAGCAGCGGTCGACTAAAACAGAGTGTTTGCCCGTGATACGCGATTTCCGCGCTATACTCGTGCCCTTCTTGCGCCGAGAGTTCGATTTACACGGGTGCCGCACGCGATTTCCACATTTGTCCAAGGCTAACCCTCTTTTCTGACGACTAACCCTGTTTCCAATCCCTCCGTGTCATCTTAATAAGAGAAACAATATTTCCGACCCGAGGGAAACCTACGAAGGGTGCCGCGTTCCCAGATATCGACTCAAACGAGAGACACAGCTTTGCTTTCAAAGGAGGGTTTTCTAAATAATGATTTTCAAATCTAGTTAACTTTCACGAATTTCATACCTTCGGTTCTTGATATTTTCTTTATACCTATGTCACAAAAATAAAATGCTCAGACATGCGAAAATAAATATTACATCAAATTCCCCGCTTGCTGCATATTCTTATGATAGCAAACGAAATCTGAAGATGGCAAGATTTCATGCTAAAATAATTTCGAAGTTAAATATTATTTATAAATCTCCTTGTCTGAAACCTTTTCCTCATACAAGAATTGTGTATCCGAAAAATTTTAGTAGACGCTAATTATATTATTATTTCAAACATAAATACAAGATGTGAAAAATAAATTATAAGCTCAGTGCAAGTTAAATTAGATGAACGCTAGAATAAACATTAAATAAAATTCCCTGCTTGCTCTGTATTCTTTATGATGGTATAAGAAATCTGAAATTGACAAGATTTCATACCAAAATAATTTCGAAATTAAATATTATTTATCAATCTCCTTGTCTGAAGCTTTTTTCTAATACAAGAATCGTGTATCAGAAATATTTTAGTAAACGTTAATTATTATTTCAAACATAAATACAAGATGTGAAAAATAAATTATAAGCTCAGTGCAAGTTAAATTAGACGAACGCTGTGGTCCATAAAATTTTCAGTTTTTTGTATTGTAATAGCTCGTTAAAATATAACGAGATCTACCTGCACGTTCTGATGAAATGAAATACAGGAAACGGTAATAAAAAATGTCAACAGGAGCAAGGTGGACGGATCATATTACGCGATGTTTAATAATTTAATCATGTTCCCATACGGAGTACTGAATATTCAATTATCATACCCCGTAAATAATTAATTATATGAAACTAGAGTAGCACGATTTACTTGATAAATATTTAATTCTCATCCGTATTTGTATTACGCGTGCGATATTAATTAAAACGGGAATTAATTCATTCAAATATCATTTTTATAACGCGAGATACACGGGTCATTATTAAAAGCTGAAATTAATTAAACGCGGCTGGTTATATACCTCGATTCGCATTAACGTAAAACGGCCTCTTAATAAATCTCGCGGAGTACGACAATTTTGTATATTGCGTAGCTTATCGAGTTACACGCCGCGCCGCCTAAGTCATCAAGCTGAATGATTAACAATGTGATCAGGGCGCAGCGAGCTGCCGCATTAACTCGCGTTCTTTAACGAAACACCAAGTTTCAGCGACGTTATATTGATTTACGACGACGGGCTATAATTCGCAGACTTCCACATACAAATATCGATCTGACGCTGCAGCTCTCGTGAAAGTTTACCCGCGGCTTCCCCCGGCTGCCCTTTCTGGGTTATGACACATCCAGTACAATTGGCTATCGCGACGATCGTCCTAATTAATAACCGCCGTAAACTAATTAATTTCCCCGTTCCCGTAACTTCTTATCACCCCGCATCGCTCCTGCTTGATATCACAATTTCCTACCAGCTTCGCTTGTGTTTACATCACGCGTTGCGGGCCACTCCTATTTTTAATAATATTGAATCTTCAAATATTTGTAATGAAGTACGAATATACAGGGTGTCCCATTTAAGTCGAGATTGTAAAAAGGTGATTTAAAAAAAAAGAAAGTGACACATGTCCTTTAGTGTTTCGAGTGGGGAATTAGATGGCACTACTAGTTTCTTAATGCGTGGGCGTTTTCAAGGTCATTTTGTCTTTCTTTATCATAAACCTTTATTACCATAAATTTACCATAAAATTTTATCATAAATGGGACACCCTGTATTAATGTATCATTTCTTTATGATTTATTATACTTTATTTTGCAGAAATAAGTCCCAAAAAATTCGTGGAATTATAAATATTAGAGATTTAGCAGAAGAATTAAAACTGAAAATTCTGTGGCTCATAAAATCTTGAACTCTCTTCGGCAACGAATTCAATGATACACCACCATTTCTGTTTCGCGAAAGAGTTTCCGGGCGGGCCGATAAAACGAGCGACGCACCGAACGCGGTGTAACGCGCAGTTTATTAGACGCGAAGTCCGTAAATCATCTTACGGGTTATTAATTACGATCCCGGGCCGCGTCCGTTATTTTACAAGCGGAAAATTAGCTCGTGGTATTACGCGGCGCCACGGCGTCACTCCGCGTAATATTCAAACATCCTAATACGATTACTCCGCTCGCTTACTGTATTTACAGCTTGGTACCCCGGGACGTTAATCATCGCTTACGGGACAAATAATTGTCATTTTTAATCGCGCGATCTCCCGGTCATTTCACTCTTCCATCGTTCGTTTTATCTACGAAAATTCGCGCGCATTACACGGGATCAATCGGTCGTGACAACGCATTTGTGAAATTTGTTAAAACGTTTTGATACGTCACCTGCCATGTTTCATACAGGGGGAAATAATGTTTGCGTAACAGTTTCCAACTGGACAGTGAATCCGTTATTAGTAATATGAAAATGCCGGTGCAGTTGAAATACTGTTTTTACGTTTTAATAATTTCAATCAACAATTTTCGAATACTTTTCTGCCTCCACGGATGTGAACCCGCGTTTGTTATTCATTTACATACTTTAATGCAAAATATTATAGAAAATCAGATAAATTGGAAAATAGGTGAAAAATCGTTTGCAAATAACTCTCGTAAATTACTGACCCGCCGATAACTTTATTTTATATGCGTGTGCAGAATAATAACAAGGAATGGATCGTTGCGGATAAAATATACCATTCCATTAAAAGCAGAATTATTTTATTATTTGAAAGGAGAACCATATTTCAAGCAGACATAATCCCCGTTAAACTGTCGAGTATTTCTCTTTACCAGGTATTTCGTATTTTCAATATTAATTTTTTCCACTTTACCTGTTTAATTCACTATCGAACTCTTTAAGCCGATTTTACGTTCATAATACTTATCTGTTGTTTAACCCGTTCCCCCTCACTCGTTTCATAGGAAACTGATAAAGTAATAAATCCCGAGATCGTCGCCTCGGTTTTATGGCATTAGAAGCTTACGGGATGCGTTCTTGCATAAAGCATCAACCGATGCAGAAGAAACGTGGTTTTACGGGCAACGTTAATGCGTATAACGCCCGGTCGTATCAAAGAGCACCTTGTAGATAGACGTTGTCGTGCTTTGTGGCTCCCGGAATTTTCCACTGTTCAATAGGCAAAGATCTTGCGAGGCACGTCGTATACGCGGTATGTCAGGCTGTCAACGGTGCGCACGGCGGGACATTCGTTGACAGATACGCTTTACGACGAGCAATCTTTATCTACATGATGAATAACGCGTTAACCCTGAAGCCGTCGCGCGCGCGGAGATGTTAATTTGATGAGGCGTTACGTCCGATATATTAATTCCCGGGGCAGCAGAACGCGCGCGCCGGATGTCGAGCCGTACTTTACCGCGGGACAGGGGCTGCGTGGCAGTTCAGAAAACGACGTAGGACGTGGGCGCGGGGGCGGACGGAGAGTCTAAACTAATCCAAACATTCCTTACGCGGCTTACGGCATTCGGGGGCTGCGGATGGTAGCTCTAGTCGCAATTGTGATAACATCCTGTTGGTACAGTCGCGCGACGCGACGCGACAGCGCTCGTTGCCGCGCCGCTGGAATTCAGTTTCCACCGTTGCAGTTTGCCTTGCCTGCCGTAACGAGCCACCCTGAAGGAACCTCAGCCAGCGTCGAACATCATGTCGTTACCCACATATGCCCATACACCTGCCGGCGTATCTGGGCCGCACATGTAACTACGCCCGCTACCAACTAGATACGGTTAGACCTCTTAATAACCTGCTACCCATGTAGACATGTACTACGTGTTGGAACCGTCTTCCCCTCTCGCTCTCCCTCTCGCTCTCGCGCAGTCTGCTTTACGTGGTAAAGCACCGCACCGCAGTGTACATACGCGCGTGAACGCTGGATTTTGATGCGATATTGATCGGCCGTGTGTATCACGCGGATCTCGCTGTCAGAAACGCTTAGACTTTTCAAGGAGCTTTATATTGCGTGGCGAAATTGGCACGAGTATCTACTTGATTGCCATTATATACCGTTGATTTATCTCTCGGTGTTTAAGGGGGTTAGACCACTCTAGGATTTAAAAAAAGATCGGTTTCTTTTTTCCATGAAAACGTACTTTGGTACCTAAAGAATTATATTCCGAAAGATGATGTATGTGGGAAGTCTCTAAGTACTCAATTTTTTAATTCTACCGTAACCCTTAACATTGCGCCATTTTGACAAAAAATGACATATCAAAAAAATCCTACGATGTTCTCTACCTATTCTTATGTACAATCGAAACTTGTATTAGTATTTCATGATAACTCAAAACTTACAGGAGAAATCGTCCGACCTCCAAAAATAGAGGCGTCCTCGGACAAATGTTGCACAGCCGCCATTTTGGCATGTAACGCTTTCAACAAATTGTTTTATATAGTCCATGACATTTACAATAAAGATCCTATTTTGTAATTTCGATTTATTTTATGGTTCGGCTGAAAAAAAATCCCCAAATATGCCTATTTTTTTAGCCTCTAACGAGGTCTTACCCCTTAACTTGCATCATGAGCGCATATTTGCGCGCATTTTGCCTGACCACTATCACCAGAGCGCATATATTCACTTAGGCACATCACCGAAGCGCATATTTCGGTGATAAAAACAAATTTTCCACTTTTCCAAAGATGCAAGTGGATTAAAAGAGTGATTGAGTTGGAATACATGGGAGTCTTCAAGTATGACATGAAGGATAGGCATTGAAATAATGCTGCTTTTATTTGGTTTTATACCTATCGAGATGAATAAGAATAATTGACTTTGATTGAATACCTGTTTACTGTGCACGTAGATAAAAATTGTCACTTAATATGAACTGATATGCTAGTTTATCTTGATAAAATTGTCAAATATGTTGATATATGCCAAAGGAATTGTTTTGAAATGGGAAAGCCGAACAAGATGCGAGTTTCTGAGATATAGTGCTGGTTTTCACGCTATTGGACACGATCATTATTTTCCGTAGTCAGGGGAACCGATGTCGGGCCAGAGCTCCGTTCTTCATCGGGAAATACGGGAATGTATTGCAGTTTTATGTATTGAAATATATGGGTATTTTATATAATTTATGGACTGTTGCCTGAAATGGTTATGGATGATTGTTTATAGATAATAAAAATATACTGAAATCACGTACTAGATCTCCATCAGTTGAAGTGTCCTTCACCTCATAAAATTAATGACATTTAACATTTCGTCTCTCTACAATTCTATAACAAGTTGAAAATGTGACTCTTTCATTACTTTATCGAACGATACCTTAAACATTCATATGCAGCCGAACTCTTTTGACAGCCTGATGAAATATTTGTCATTCGAAAGGGTTGACAGAATATCTGTTATTCGTGATCGACGACGGCCGGACCCGTTTCAGCGTTTGTTTCCCCGCGCTTTCGTTCCAGATACCGAAGATCATGAATCATTCATGGGAACACGGTATGCTTGTACAGTGTTCTGAGAATACTCGAAACACTCAGGAATTGCTCGCGAGGTTTGAAGAAATCGACAAACCGGCGGTAAAAAATGGCCTCGTTTTCGGCGAACGAGAAACATAAGAAACACTCGACGCGGAAGAGGGGCCCGACGACGGCGGCGGCGGCGGCGGCGACGTGCGCTGCCAGAACGCAGATATTGTGAAGAGCTTTAGGNAAGAATAATTGACTTTGATTGAATACCTGTTTACTGTGCACGTAGATAAAAATTGTCACTTAATATGAACTGATATGCTAGTTTATCTTGATAAAATTGTCAAATATGTTGATATATGCCGAAGGAATTGTTTTGAAATGGGAAAGCCGAACAAGATGCGAGATTCTGAGATATAGTGCTGGTTTTCACGCTATTGGACACGATCATTATTTTCCGTAGTCAGGGGAACCGATGTCGGGCCAGAGCTCCGTTCTTCATCGGGAAATACGGGAATGTATTGCAGTTTTATGTATTGAAATATATGGGTATTTTATATAATTTATGGACTGTTGCCTGAAATGGTTATGGATGATTGTTTATAGATAATAAAAATATACTGAAATCACGTACTAGATCTCCATCAGTTGAAGTGTCCTTCACCTCATAAAATTAATGACATTTAACATTTCGTCTCTCTACAATTCTATAACAAGTTGAAAATGTGACTCTTTCATTACTTTATCGAACGATACCTTAAACATTCATATGCAGCCGAACTCTTTTGACAGCCTGATGAAATATTTGTCATTCGAAAGGGTTGACAGAATATCTGTTATTCGTGATCGACGACGGCCGGACCCGTTTCAGCGTTTGTTTCCCCGCGCTTTCGTTCCAGATACCGAAGATCATGAATCATTCATGGGAACACGGTATGCTTGTACAGTGTTCTGAGAATACTCGAAACACTCAGGAATTGCTCGCGAGGTTTGAAGAAATCGACAAACCGGCGGTAAAAAATGGCCTCGTTTTCGGCGAACGAGAAACATAAGAAACACTCGACGCGGAAGAGGGGCCCGACGACGGCGGCGGCGGCGGCGGCGACGTGCGCTGCCAGAACGCAGATATTGTGAAGAGCTTTAGGTTCCGCACACGTTTCACCGCCGTAAACTCTGTTGAACTCTCATGCTTTCTGCGCGATACGGAGAGAACCAGCTGAGCAGAGGCCACGAGTGTGTTGTACATGCCGAAGACGCATTAATATTAATGTACTGGGATTTACTGCGACACGGAGGCTGCTCGAGCCTCATGGGTAGGATGTATGTTTACAAATACGTTTCTCAATGTAGCCCCGCCCGACGGTTTGCCTCCACCCCCGCGAACACACCCGGCCCGCGCGCGCCCGTTCTTCCTCACCGGAAGTAGCAAGTAATGCCGGCAAACTTGGACTCCCTGCATCTTGCGACGCAGTTCCCTAAGGGGGCTTCCGGCGCGGTATTCTCGCCGCAGAAATGGTTACGCTAAAGTGTGTCAAGGCATATCTTACCTTTTCTCTTCCCGGCTACGTTCGGACTGAAAATCGAGGGTGCGCTGCACCCGTCGAGAGACACACCGGCGGCGTGTCCTTACATTCCCCGGATTCCTTGTCACAGTCGCAGTCACCTAGGTATCCCTCGTCTCTCTACCGCTACCGAACGGCGACAGCTTGTTCAAATAATACCTTGTACGAGATGTTTCAATCCCCTACGAGCGCACATCCCGGTTTCACTTCTGCCGAGTGACTATCGCCGGTATTCATAGTCGTTACTTACTTTTAAGATCGTCTTAAGCATTTGTTATCCCTGTCTATCCCATATTTTCAGTTCTTGTCTTGTACAGGAAACAGGGACTTAAGCGAAAGCTTAAGGCGATCTTAAAAATAATTAATGATTATGAATACAGGATTATGACCACTAATTCCGAGACAAAATTCTTTAATCTTTTAAGGAGGTTCATCTGGTACATAGCAAGTCAAATGCAAATTATAGAAAAGGGGAGCTCGCTTGACTAGCGTACGTGTTAATAACGGAGGTTATCTATTGCTGAAATATGCAGATTTCGTTTGTTGTGTTTATATATTTCTCGACTCAGAGACACCCAATCTACCTAAATTTGCAATTAAAATATTCGTTAAATGTTTCTCTTTAATATGACATAAGTTTCATTCAAAACTGTCTGTCAATACCTAATAAATTAGCGATAGAAGTCTGGGAAATCACTCTTTTCCATATGACCACATGTAAAATTCTAAAAAATATTTATATTAATATCTCGTCATTAAGGTATCCAAATGATTCAAAAATTTTTTTTAGGTATCCTCGTATACTGATGTAGACTACCAAATTTTTTTTTTAGATCTATCTGTTAATTCCTTAACCGGATGAACCTCCTTAAGCAGGATTGAAATTTACGCGAAGCTGTTTCTCTGTATGGCAGACTTCGATACAAATTACGCGTAAACGATACTGCGATGTGTGACAGACAATGTTCGTTTGATGACATTCGTAAAATCCGCTTTAGCGACGCATCGTATAGAGAAATAACATTTGCGAAAGCAAAGTGGGGCATCGTGCTTAATTTCCACGTGTTCCGATTGTAATTTCCACAGAACCGCGTATCTCGATAATTTTAACTTGTCCTTTTACCCTTTAATACGTCGCATCAAAAATCCATTGCGCCCATTGGATCCGTGCCGTTCGAAAATTCCGACGGAATTCGATGTAGCAACTTAAATTAACCTCATGCGCGAATGCTTTATGGCCAATATAGAGCGACGTGTTTCGGAAAGGCTTGCAGAGTGTTAGCACGCTGTTCAATCGAGCATGAACCATCGTATGATCGATGATTCCCGTTCGATCACGCCCATAGATTTTTGTTCTAGAACGCCCGTAGCGAGATATCGAAACCCAGCTACCATCCGACTCGCCAGCGCGGAACGTCCGATACGTACGATATCGAGATTCTACGATTGTAACCCTTTTTTTGCGCGAGCTACATCTAGAAGCGAGATAACAAGAAAAACAGCTTTGGTAAACGTATTTATTAGCAACTGAAAATCGATCTTTTTACAACGGTTCTTTTGAGGAACGTAAGACTACTGGAAATTCTCGTTTCCGAGAACTTGTAATTCAAACTGTTTTTCATCTGAGAGGGACTTTGCTTATTAAAGCCAGGAAGGAACTGTATATTGTATAAAACGCGGTATGTATCTCTACCGGTCGGAACTTTTAATTGTATGAAGCTGCTCGATATTTCATTGGCTTGTTTTCACGAGCTTCGCTATCTTGCACAGGCCGTTGTAAAATCACACCTGTTAGCGTTCTCAGGTTTAAAGTACTGCGTAACTCGAAGCTGAAGTTAAAGTAGATGTACGCTAAGTATTTGCCTACTCATCGAACCCATGTTCGCCGTGGTAAACTTTATATCTGACCAACAGTATCTATCGATAAGGCGTATAATTTAATTATATGCTAGGTTAATGACGTAAGAGTACGTTGACCTCTTGCGCGGTGTTCTTTCACGTGTAAATGCGTTGTTGTTGTTCGAGGGACTTTTATTTCTACTTTCGTAATCCTAACGCGATATTCAAAAGTGCAAAAGAGCATTACGTGAGATCGTGAGGTCAAACAGGCGTATCTAGACTACTAATTACCTAAGGGATTGGGACAAACTTAGCGGAGGGTCCGGGTGTACAACTGGAGCAGCCGAACAATAGGGAAGTTCCGCAAGCCCGTTGCGTTTATACTCGCGATCGGAATCTTTCCTTAATCCTCATTGCCCCGGGAGGTTTCGAGAATCGGTCTAAGTCCGCCGGACCGCCTAGCCGAGGGAGTGTTCAGTGAACTTGCGATCGAGTTTACAATTATATTGACTTCACCCCTTTCGGTTGAACGCGGTAAGGTATTCTGTGACTCGTTGTCAGATGCTGTTCTCCTCTCTCTCTCTCTCTTNAGGGAAGTTCCGCAAGCCCGTTGCGTTTATACTCGCGATCGGAATCTTTCCTTAATCCTCATTGCCCCGGGAGGTTTCGAGAATCGGTCTAAGTCCGCCGGACCGCCTAGCCGAGGGAGTGTTCAGTGAACTTGCGATCGAGTTTACAATTATATTGACTTCACCCCTTTCGGTTGAACGCGGTAAGGTATTCTGTGACTCGTTGTCAGATGCTGTTCTCCTCTCTCTCTCTCTCTTTCTGTGTCTAATTCGTTTTAATTCGCGGATCGCGACGGCAAACTTTCGGGAGCAATTTTTTATTAAAAAGCAATTCCGCTTGTTCCAGGGATTATTAATGACGGAAGTCACGGGTATGAGTGCGCGTATTAAGGGCGCGCTAAGACGGAAGAAGGTCGGAGGCTGTAAAGCCGGAATTAATTAATGGCAATATCAGTGAGGGTACTTAACCGTACATTCGCAACCTACTCCTCCGCGTGCCCGCCCTCCCCCCGTCATGATCATCCTTAAATCTTCTATAATTCGCGGTTTCCCGGTTGTTCAACCGAACGGGCGCGTCGCCTTTTGGCAGTGACTCTAGGTAAATCGCCCATTGTTTGTCGCCGTTCATTGTTCGCGGCCGGGGAACTGATATAAGCCGCGATAAAAACTCAGCAGGATGGAATAACCGAGTTAAATGCGCGGCGTACTTTCCGAGGCAGCGTGACTTTGTGCTTTCGGCTAACAACTTCAAGTGGCACAGATTCGCGGACGGAGCAAAGCGAAACTATAGAAGCGCCCGAAAGAACTCTCTTAGCGCGAGGAAAGCCTGCAGACGTGATGTCACTCCCTGTCGAAACTGTCAGGGGAGGACTGTAGTGGTTGGTCAAAGGGTAGCGGCGTCACATACACGAAGATCGTGTTTCTGAAACGTGCCGATCCTGACAGGATCTCAGCAGTTGTGAACATCGCGCATTTCCTTTCTTTCTGAAACTGACAACTGATGAAACATTTTGAGTCAGTCTCCCGCAATAGAATTAAGAGGTATAAATATAATTCTGTTATTTTTAGGATAGTCAGAAGAATAGTATTTTCACTGTCAGAATTGGACACTTTATTTCATAATACATATTCATATTTAAACTAAGGTGTCATAATATAGAAAATATAGTAAATATAAAAAATAATAAACATATGTAATATAATAATATAAAAATAATATCATAAATACAATAAATATAATATACAGGGTGAATCATTTTAATCGATCCACGCAATTATCTCAGAAACTAAACGAGATAGCAAGAAATAGTTTGAACAAAAGTTATAGGGTTCCAAGGGGGTCAAATATTGGTGACCCTGAACTTGGCCATAAAGTAAATTTTCAATAACAAATGAAGGTCAACTTCCGTTTTTTAAATGGAAACCTACATTTTTTTATTACAGTTTCAAGTTCTGGGGGAAGAAATAGACGAGAACATTTTGTAAGAAATATTTTTTTTTTAAATGCTTACCTTTCTCGCTAAAGGGTGTAATGATAACAAGAGCGTTCAAACTGAATTCTCTAAGCGTGCTCCATAGAATTCAAATGTAACGATGTTCAAAGTTGTGTGATTTGATGTTATTTAGAGATACTGACCTTGACCCTGACCTGATGGGGTCAAACGGTATTCCAATTCGTGATTAGCGACCCAAGAAACCCCGTATATCAAATTTGACACGGAAAAAATGTAGGTTTCCATTTAAAAAACGAAAGTTGACCTTCATTTGTTATTGAAAATTTACTTTATGGCCAAGTTCAGGGTCACCAATATTTGACCCCCTTGGAACCCTATAACTTTTGTTCAAACCATTTTTTGCTATCTCGTTTAGATAATTGCGTGGAGCGATTAAAATGGCTCACTCTGTATACATATAAATATGCGAAATCCAAAAACGACAAAAATGTTTCATTTTTAAAAGAAGATTTAAGAGATACTGGTCCACCCAGTATGTGTATAATCATCGCATGACGATCGCATCATTTTTCTCTTCATATAACATTGNCAACTTCCGTTTTTTAAATGGAAACCTACATTTTTTTATTACAGTTTCAAGTTCTGGGGGAAGAAATAGACGAGAACATTTTGTAAGAAATATTTTTTTTTTAAATGCTTACCTTTCTCGCTAAAGGGTGTAATGATAACAAGAGCGTTCAAACTGAATTCTCTAAGCGTGCTCCATAGAATTCAAATGTAACGATGTTCAAAGTTGCGTGATTTGATGTTATTTAGAGATACTGACCTTGACCCTGACCTGATGGGGTCAAACGGTATTCCAATTCGTGATTAGCGACCCAAGAAACCCCGTATATCAAATTTGACACGGAAAAAATGTAGGTTTCCATTTAAAAAACGAAAGTTGACCTTCATTTGTTATTAAAAATTTACTTTAAGGCCAAGTTCAGGGTCACCAATATTTGACCCCCTTGGAACCCTATAACTTTTGTTCAAACCATTTTTTGCCATCTCGTTTAGTTTCTGAGATAATTGCGTGGAGCGATTAAAATGGCTAACTCTGTATACATATAAATATGCGAAATCCAAAAACGACAAAAATGTTTCATTTTTAAAAGAAGATTTAAAAGATACTGGTCCACCCAGTATGTGTATAATCATCGCATGACGATCGCATCATTTTTCTCTTCATATAACATTGCTTTTGTATAAATAATTTATCATAAAGAATTCGACTGAGACAAATTCGTATGATCAGCGTTAAACAGTAACCGTGACTTTAATCAATACGAAGTTACCTGATTATTTCCAATCTTTAATTGCTTGTAGCGTTATCAATACCGTCATCAATACTTCACATTTGCGCAAAATTTAATACAATTCATACGTCGAAAAATAAGGATCATATGGAAATTATATTTGGAGCAATCAATGATGCACTTAATAATTACAAATTGCCTTCATAAGTTTATATGAAATTAACAAAATGTATTGTGGCTATATTGAGAAAATTGATATGAATTGAACAACGTAAAAATATTGATTAACAATATTATAAATGTATTTGTTCATTGCATAATTACAAACTGACGAAATGATATAAAATTTGTGTAAATATATTTATTCAAATAAAATTTGCTGGAAATTGTATCCAATTTTTGGTAAATCAATTCCTACATCTCATGAAAATCATCAAAGTCTATCTGGAATCATATAAAACAGTATAAAATATTATAAAAAAGTGTGACAATAATTAAAAACTGAGACATGAATAGAAATTGGTACGTGCATCTTCCTAAAAGTTTTTGCAGAGGTAAACGAACAAAAGCGCATACTGATACGAACCTAATTCAATTGTACACGTCCACTCCACGATTGTTAATATTGGTTGTATTCTATACGTTGCCATTGTCCTCCCTTCTATTTTTTACTCAAACTTTAATAACAAAGCTGCTTTAGCTCTCGGTTAGAACGTTCATTATTAATAAACTACGAAACACAGTTTTGCTTCCGGCTTCATAAAATCTGGTTTAATTGCTTCTACTGTATCCCCAAAGGAAGTGGCTGTTTATTATTTTCATCATAAAACATTACATCATTCCTACTTTCCCTGATAAAGTTGTTTCGACGAATTCAATTAATGTTTCTCGCGTTCGCTAACTTTCTACATTGCTTTTTGTTACTATTAGTACAATTAAATGTTTCTTTGTACGGAAGTTGTGCCTTAATTATACATTATACAAAACGCTTTAATTCAAACGTTTCACATGAACATACACGTACGTATGTGTAAATAATGAGCAACATTTTCTTCATATATGATTTAATACATTTTTATCACATGGGAAATAGTAAACAAAACAATGCTACCGGTCTCGACTCCTACACTACTTGTATTATTATACCTAGCTAGCTGGACTTCTTGGAATCGTTGGTCAAAGCGCTTAGCAAGGAGTAAAAATAAACAATGTGGACTGTACTAGCAAACAACAATAGAGAGAGAGAGAAGAAGAATAAACATAGGTAAGACTCGAGGCTCGCCTAGTGCGAGTACTTGGCGGAGACATATTTGGGGACTATTGTACTTATAAATGATTCTTTTAAATCGTGGCAAAGAATTATAAGAGAATTGGACGTGGCACCGGCCGTTCCTCCAGTTACGAGTCCTATTGCCGATGCGGGTGCGTTGAATGTGTGTCGCGGCGAACCAGGCGCAACCAGGGTGGGAGAAAGTCGGCCGAGGAAGAGGGGAGACGACGGCACGGTATACCGAAGACTCGTTTCGGCGGCGTGGTGGGGGCCACGGGGGTCCAGACATGGAGAGGGCGCAGTTCCGCGCCATCCTCCGTATCGTTGACACGTCCTACGAAAAGAGTGCGGGAGCCAGTTGGTATACGATCGCTCGATCCCTCGTTCAGTCACTGTGCGTCGATCCCCGCGTTCGTAAAACAGTTCTCTCGCTCGCTGCGTCAAGGCCGTTGCTTACTATTCGCACTTCGTCGAACACCGTCGCGTTTCCCTTTTGATTCGAAGATCGCGCGTGCTTCGGAGTGCGCGTGACGCGCGACCGTACGGGCGGTCGCTGACTTTGAAAACGACTTCGGTTCGCGACACACGATCCGCGGAATAAAAAAAATACTGTGCTACGCCCGCGTCGATCGATCCCGGTCCCTCTCGATCTCCGTACGATCTCTTCTCTCTGTGCCGTGACGTACGCGTACGCAGTTCGCGGACTGTATCGTTTTTTTTGGTGAGTTCGACTGGTGAGTTTCGTGAGAACGGTGACATTCTTTGTTTGGAAGCGGTGAACATTTCACGTGGAACTATGTCGTCGGCGAGCAACTACGTGTTCACCGCGGTCCTCCTGCTCGCGGTGGCGAGCGCGATCGCCGGGACCATGGACGTGAAGATTCGTGACGACCCCGATTTGTCTCAGGTATGTACGATCGTTTTGTCTTTTTCCACTCGCTGTTCGCCGCGCGTCGATTTCAACCGTTGCGGAGCGCGGTGAACGTGTTCGAACTCCGCAGCATGACCTTCAACTTTCACGAGCGCTTCACAATCGAATCGCTTGGAGTTATCGTTGCACAAACACCGGCTCGCCGTACGTGAATATTTCTTCCTTTCTGATAAAATGCATCCTTTACTTCCTACGTATTTCGTTTAGTTAAGTTAGGGCAACGTAAAAAAAAGACTGAAATAAGTGGATTTATGTAAGTACTCGCGTAATTTCACTCATAGTGGAACGACCAAATGAAATGTGGTGTACATTTCCAACACTGATGATCCGCGATGTGGAGGTTACTTTCAAACCGGGTTAATCTCGTTACTCTACGCTATGATTCAATCTTTGACGGTATCGTATTTTCTAGAGCGACTGTAACAAAGTTCTGTGCTGGAGCAGAGTAGAAAATTCTGATAGAACTAATCCAATTTTTGGGATTCGTATTTTAATCAGAATATAATCCGTCTCTCTGCTATTCCGTAAAAAAAGTTTCACCTAATTTTATTTTTTTAAGTCAATTTAAATTTTCGCTTCGGTCAATTTTAAATACATGCGAGTTGAATGAAATCCAAGTGTGAACTATAATTAGATATCGTGAAAAGTTAAACGAATAATTTAAGTTCTGACTTCGATTAATCTATATTTTCTGTTTGACATTGAATGGGACATAGCATAGTGTTCTGATTGTGGCTATTGTAGCAATAAATTTTCTAGCGTTATTTGATGTTATATACGACTGAAAGTTATAGTTGCTCCCTTGACGGAAAATCGGAAAATATTTACATGAACATAGACGATATTTTTTACCTGATTTTGTCCATAACTGAATGAGAAAAAAGATTAAATATATTTCTTACAACCAATTCATATTGAATATAGTAAACTCCGTTCACTATCTTTTTCCACAATCGTGATTTCGTCCTCGTATCGAAATCTTCTCACGTAGATAATATTTACTTGGACTTTCCTGGTAAGCACGGCCATTCGTTGACAGAGGATTTCGAATTAATTTTCTTTTATGTCACTCGAATCATCCACACAGAAACGCTTAATAGTTTTTTTGTATCGGGACGAGTGAATCACTTAATTTTAGGGCCCACCGTGTGCTAACTTTTACGGCGAGGTTTACGCATCGTCTCGCATCATTCCGTTAATTAATGACGCAATAAAAGAGGGCTGGCCAACATAAAATCGAGAGCCACTCGACTCCCACCCTCACCCAGTAAATAGACCTTCTTTCTTCTTCCTCCGCTTTTCACACGCTTTAGATTACACAACGTGTTCCTTAATGTGTATAAAACAGAAAACGTTCGCTGATGCGTTAAGTATTATTTATTTAAATTGCACATCACACGAAAACGAAGAGTAATTGCTTTTATTACTAATCTTCAAATATTTCTTCTTTTATAACAGTGATTTTTCATAAAGGATGAGTAACTTTTATGATGCTTTAAATAATATGCAAAATATATAATAATATTATTATTATTAAAATATANTTTCTTTTATAAGAGTGATTTTTCATAAAGGATGAGTAACTTTTATGATGCTTTAAGTAATATGCAAAATATATAATAATATTATTATTATTAAAATATATTTTTTTTTAGTTACATCCAAATTAATTGTGGAAATTATTAATTGATTCAGATTATTCTCGGTGTGTGGAGTGGAGTTTTTCACGCAATGTGCTTCGCAAGTCGGGGATTTCTCTAACTGGCGTGCAGTTAGTTTTCTCACGGGTCGCATTNGTTGCTTTTATTACTAATCTTCAAATATTTTTTCTTTTATAAGAGTGATTTTTCATAAAGGATGAGTAACTTTTATGATCCTTTAAATAATATGCAAAATATATAATAATATTATTATTATTAAAATATANTACTAATTCCGAGACAAGTGCACGCTTCAAAACGTAAAAGATTCTTTAATCTTTTAAGGAGGTTCATCTGGTACATAGCAAGTCAAATGCNATGCTTCGCAACTCGGGGATTTCTCTAACTGGCGTGCAGTTAGTTTTCTCACGGGTCGCATTTCACGTTTACTTAATGGACTGATCTACATTAAATCCGGCGGGGATTCCTTTGGCGGCTTTGAATTCACCTCGCTGAATATTACAATAATGCGTATCCGGGCTTCGAAGGCAGCAGGCCGAACGGGTCCCACCCACCAACTTGTTGCTGCGACAAAAATCGTCAGAACGTTTTCGCTCGGGGCTAGTTTCCGCTCCGATCGATTCAACAAACTACTTGCCTAGTGTTCGCGGTCCTCGAACTCGATTTTCACCGCTTTTATTTCATTCCACGTTCGCCACCGAACTTCCGCAATTCTTTTTACCACCGAGAAATATGATCCGGCCCGGTTTAATTCCCTGCCTTTTTAACTCCGACACATTCATCCGTCGACTTCACCGTTTAATAGCTCCAAATCTGAAAGTCATATTTGTTTTATACGATCCGTATTCTATTGAGCAAAGAAACGCTGCCGAGTGTTACCTTCCAATTTCATTCGCGAACCGCTTCAAAACGGACTAACTAATATTCAATGCACTTGCGATCACGCTATCTTTTTCTCACAGCTATTGCATTGCCATTCGCGTGCAAATTATTCTTATCCACATCGCAAACACATAAATACAAATATCTAACGTTTCTAGCGTCGAGCGTACAATAGTACGAAATTCTGTAGTACACCGAGCCGCGTTTGCACAATGCGCACACTCATCCGTAGTTGCAAAACAGCCGGAATCAGATTATGTCAGTATAATGTGCCACGGCGGTTTTGACATGGCTGCCTGACAATACCCGTCTTCATCGTTGTCGCACACGTCTAATTCGTCCATTGTTCCATTCGTTTAATTCGCGACGGGCGGATACCTCTTCGTTTTCCGTCCGGAATCGTTCTTTCGCGTTACACGGGTAGCCGCGCGAGTAAAACGGTCATTGCCAATGTCAAAGTCGTTTCACGGTCCCTCTCCCGCACTCGCGAGCCAGTTTCCGCTAGCAAGTGGCCTTGCCTTTCACTTTTTTTTTCGTACAATGCCTACGTTAAGTCCCGCTAAGTTCCATTCACGTTGGAGGCGGCAGGTGCGGACAGGTGCATCGGTCGTTACGCCCTGCGTGTGCACACGATAACAACCCCGTTGACCTTCGGGGATGTCGCTTGATATTAACGCCGGATACCCGTGCTTTTTATTCTGTTCTCGAACAGTGAAATAAAATCTACCCGTTTTAATTCGATACTTTTATCTCGCGTTACTAATTGGTTTAATTAGTTTGTTTATACGAATGAAGTAATTTGACACTTTCATACCTCTGTGCCGGAAATCTGTTAACAATCCTTCCCAATGTTTTTTTTTTTTTTTACAAAAAGCTCTCATAGTCTGTCTACTTTTACATTATTAACTTTGACGAATGTTGGCCATTTTAAATTGGTTTGTACAGTATAGCGTGACATTGATGACCGGCACGAATGTTTTGCGCGTAATAGGATCGATTTTAAAGAGACGGATATTGCTATATTATTTTTGACGGCGCACGTGTTTCTGTGACGGTGCAGTTTCGGCGTCGTTGAAAGCCGACCGCGGACTTTATTGTTTCGGGGAAAGCTCCGAATAGTATGCAATCTTTTTTATGAAGTTACGCAGAACACAATATCTATAATGAAATCTATGATTGCCGAATACTAGTTTTTGATTGTGCAATTCATCAATTTCATTTTGATCGAAATCGAAGTCCGCCATAAAACGTTCTTTGCTATTCCTTTCTAACGGAAAATACGAAATATATATTTGCAATAATTGTTCATTTAACAAATTCATCAAACTGTCTATTTTATATTCACGGTTACTTTTATTTCCGAGTTTTTACTCTAGAGTCACATATTGGATTTAAATCATGTCGTCTGATATCATTGATAGCACATTGATGACCTAAATACGTAGTAAATCTAGTGTTTTTACAATTGGTCAGAAGAGCGAATATCCGAGAAAGAAATCATGGTACACCGGATGTCATTTTTAAAGTCGAGAGCGGCAGATGGTCTTCAGGGTTCTGTAACGTAAGGAAGGAACTCATGCATATCTAGAAGTCGTTTCATCCCGGAGGCGGACCGTATGTCGCCTATGGAATTCCTCGGCCTTTTTTTTTCCCCTCTCAACTAACGAGATACGTTATACGTTATATGTACCCATAAGGAGATTCTATTTCCACTTTTTCCGTAGTATTCTAATGAATACCTCCAGCAGCAATCGAGCTTGCATCTATCCATATCGATTATTTAAATGGAAAACGTTAAATCATTTATACACTTTCGCAGGAAGTCGCGAATCATTGGAGAATAATATTCATATTCGATTCCAATTTTATTTATTGCAAACAGAATTCTTCTAAATCATCAGGAAAAAGGTAGTTCCTCCATAAANCCGTAGTATTCCAATGAATACCTCCAGCAGCAATCGAGCTTGCATCTATTCATATCGATTATTTAAATGGAAAACGTTAAATCATTTATACACTTCCGCAGGAAGTCGCGAATCATTGGAGAATAATATTCATATTCGATTCCAATTTTATTTATGGCAAACAGAATTCTTCTAAATCATCAGGAAAAAGGTAGTTCCTCCATAAACCGTATCGAAATATTCGGAAGCTCCGCGCAGCGCCGCCGTTTCAAACGGTAAGATGATTCGACGAATATCTTTCCCTGTTTCGCCGGGAGTACGTTTCGAATAGGAATCTCGAGTGGCTCATAACGTTCGACAGATTTAAAACATCCCCGTGGGGAAGCGTACCGCGTGCATCAGGTGTTCCTTATTCTGTTTGCTCTCGCATCTCGCGTCGCGTCGACTTGACGTTCGCGTGATCCGATTGCAGCCCGGGTTCGATTCGTTTCGAGGCGCGCTCGGCGACCGAAATTAAGGCAAATATTTTCCCAACGGGAAGTAACGGAATTGGCGCGGGGCCTCCAGCCGAAGTCGCGGATCGGGGGCTCGGCGGCCGAGCCGCGACTCGAGAGGTGAACGAACACTCCGGCCGACGCTTGCTTGGCCTACCCGTCTCGTTTTCTACGCTCCAGACGGTGCCCGTTTCTCTCCTCGCGCGCCTCCACCGGATATTTTTAACAAGCGGGATCGCGCTCAGACGAAACAATGCGCGTCCCGCACCGTGCACGGTCCGTGCGTTTGTGCACTCGATACGGGCTTTACGATCTAGGAAATGTATCCAAAGCCGTGGCGCGAGTTCGGAGAGTGGTTCTTTGTGTAAATGTTTCATGAAGAACGTATGCCGCGGTATTCAAATTAGTTGAACAAAATTGTGTAGAATAGGTGGCTTCGCGAAGATGATTAAATATGCGAGTCTCACGTCAGTCACTTAGAATGCGTGCATAAATTAAGCCGCGGTCTTCGTGTACTAAGAAAGACGTGCGTTTAATAATTCTATTACTCTGGAAATGTTCAAGTGTTCTAGTTGTTGAATAAATACATAAATACTGGGGAAGTTAGCATGTTCTTTCGTTCGTATCAAGCCGTTTCCGATTGTGCAGTTAGGAAAAGTAGTTCTTCTCACAAGACTTCGTTGGAACAGGAAAGCGTGCAGATATCCGTTTTCATTGTACCCGTTGAATAACCAGTTCGCATGTGCGCCCGCGTGGGCGTAGGCCGATAGATAGGCACAATAAGCTCGGAGCTTGCACACATTGGTTTCCCTTTCTCGTTAAATGGAATTTGTAGCCGTTCCTTTATTGCAAGCGCACTGCACTCGGCTCTGTGTATGCACTGTGACGAATATTCTCTGTGCTCGCGCGACGAACAACTGCGTTATTCAGGAATTTTTTTTAAATATCAGATAAATCGATATACCGCGAATTTTAGTATTACTTTTTATATATATTGTCGGGATTAAAGATTTCACAGTAGATGCGTTTAGGTTTGATATTTTTGTTTGTTTATAAGTTAAGGAGATTTTAAGGGAATTTATTTGGTAATTGAATTAACGATAAGATTTAGATACAATTTTACATGGGCTTTCGTCTGTATAAAGAGATTTGTGTTAAAATTTCAAGAATATAACGTTTTAAAAATTTGCGAATTTTATACAGTCTTATGGGAAAATGAACTTTCATCGATTGTATATCTAAAAAATTAGTGATCAAACTTAGTTGAAATTTTGTGTAGAATTAAAAGAATGTTTGAAGAATACATATTCGTTTAATCCTACACAAAATTCCAAGTTTTATCGTTAGTTGTTTAGATGTTCGTTAATATAGTTGATGAAAATTCATATTCCCATAAGACTCGGTGTAAAATTCGCAAATTTTTGTTATAAAACGATGAAGAGCCTTAAAATTTGTGCACAAATCTCTTTATATGTATACAGACGAAAGCTCATGTAAAATTTTAGCTAAATCTTATCGTCAGTTCAATAATCAAGTAAACTCCCTTAAGGAATAATTGACGATGAACGAAATAATTAATCGATTACTCCTGAAGTATTCAAGATAGAAAATATATCCTTCAAATATTTGTTTAATTCTACATAAAATTTCAAGTAACTTTATCTTAATTGTTGAAATATTCATTAATACAGTCGAGGAAAATTTATTTTCCCATAAGACTCTGTATAAAATTCGCAAATTTTTAAAACAGTATATCTCGATTATAAATCAATGAAGAACCTCGGAATTTTTACACAAATTTCTTTATATCCAAACGAAAGCCTACGTAAAATTTTAGTCAAACCTTATCGTCAATTCAGTTAAACATTATTTTTATACCATATTCTTGTTCGACAAGAATGGCTGTTTTGTTTTTCGTCTATTCAATTTGAAAAATTTTGCCTTGAACCTCCAGCAACGTCACTGGTAAGAGGATTTCAGATTAATGAACTCGTTCCCGAGTAGCAGTTATCCGACCACAAAAACGTCCATCATCTCTACTATCAATCCCAAAAGAAAACTTGGGTCTCGCGTGGTATCGTATCGGGAAGGCCGAGGAGCCTCGACTTTCCCATTCGCCAGAGTAAACCTCGCGCGTATATCGCCTTACCAGAGCAAGAATCGGCCACTACAAACGGACGGACACAAAAGTGGATCCATCGATCCATCGAGCATCCGGATTGAGCCGTACGGATCGTCGTAAACGCGGCCCCGTCGGACGATATTCATCCGGCGCGGTGATCTTGCGGGTACCTACGCCTTTCAAATCGAGCTGCCGATCGCGTAACGACGTTTCGCGAAAACCGGAACAATACATCGCGTAGGCGCCTCGGGGCGGCCGGAGGAACTGCGCTCGTAAAATGTGGGAGCCCATAAAGATCAGTGCCGTGTGCCGCGTTAGCGAAAAGGCATCCGAGAATTTTCCGAGTGTCTCCTTCCCTTTTCTTACCTATCCCCGGCGTCTTTTTCCTCGTTTTCTTACTTCCACCCTCTTCGCACGCCCTTCTGGCCGCAGCAGCAGCACCAGCACACTGACTCGTCGAATTCGTTTCTTTATCTCGCTCGGCGGAGCATTTTTCCAACTTTTCCCGCATCCTTTTCTCGTTGTCGTCGCGTCGCTCCCTAACCGGCCAGAGGGGATTTCGCACTTTGACACGGCAAAAAGACGTCGCTCTACTAACGCACTGCCGTCTCCGTGCGAGCGGAAAATTAACAATGAAAAAGGGCCAATTCCTCCGTTTTCAGTATTGATTGATCGAAGTTTAAATGCGCAAAAGCAGAACTCTTTAGTCTTTCAATTCTCCTGGTAAAAAAATTGAAGAATACCTATTTTAGTTAATGTATGATAAGGAATTCTTTTGATCACTTGGATCATGGAATATTGTCAGACGATGATACATGTATAGTGCTCTACTTCATGAATATGCTCTCCCTCTGTAATTATAACTGATAGGATACGTGTTGCATATTACGTATGCAGCTAATACCTAGCAATATACGTAGACACATCGATCTTAGGTGAATCGAAGGTCGTAGTAATAGATTGGCTAGATTATGTATGTATTCCAAGATCAAGAGCACGCTTTGACAGGTCAAAGCGTTCAATTACACTCTACGCCTACGTCTCACGTCGATCGATCTCTCTGATAGGAAAAATCGTAATTGGAACGTAATTTCATTGTCTTCAAATTCCTTCCCTCTCGNCGTCGGGACGACCAAAATCAATTCGAGGATTCTACATTACACATATTCAAACGACATGCAAATCGTTTTCGTTAAATCGCTGCCTCTGCTATGAAATTCCACGCAGTCGCAGAATAAAAAACGAACCAAAACGTCGCATCTTTATGCAACGTAGGTTCAAGCGTCGGAACGATCTCATTTGTATTCGCAGCGACCGGTGTGCCGTGTCTTCTGATACAAAATCAACCCGTGATTAATCTCGCGTTTTTACACAAATCCCGGATAAAGTGTCCCCGGGTATTCCGAAATTCGTTCGCGCAGCGGCGACGGAGGCGGCGGCGCTCGCGCCGGGCTGCGGATCGCCGTTCGAAAAACGGCCGTATCAGCTCTCCGTGCGGCTTAACGGCCGGCCGCAGATTCGATTGTGAACGGGGAAGAACAGCGTAATCGAGAATTATGTGCGAGAAAGGGAAGAAATCGAGTGTGACGAAGTTACGAATTCCGCTCGGTGCCTGTGCGCCGGTGGTACCGGCGCGGCGCGGATGCCCCGCTCATCCGGTATGCGGTCGGTACACTCCGTTACGTGCCCGGCACCGTCCGCGTTATAATACGCGTCGATGTAAATTATATAAGTGAAACGCGCGCGATACGCCGCGCGCCGCCGCCGCCGCGCCTGGCTTAACGTATCTCGCTAGGTAAATAGGTATGCACACCGGGCACAATGCGTCGCCATGATATAATGGGCATGCCTATCCGCCCCCCGAGCGCGACTTCTGTAACACGGTCCGAAACTTTCCGGCCCGGTTTTTGAAGCCGGAATATTCACGGCCGGCGGATCCGCGCCGAGCCGCGTCGACCCCGCGCCCGCCTCCTGTCCCAGCCGTCGAGACCTATCGACCGAAACGACCACGATTCGCTGATTCTGTTTCGTTTCCATCTTCTCTGTACAGTTGTAAATCGGCGGATGAGAGATTTCAGGAAAGCAACGATAAAAATGAGAAAGCATGGAACTGTTTTGTTCGCGGTGGAAGTCCGCGGAATTTTATTGAGGAAACTTGAATTTCAAACTGAGCCACGCAATTATAAACGCGGTTTCGCGTGCGTGGAATGATACTTTTATTTCCTTACGATTCTGCGGTATGGTCGTAGCCGTGGTGGGGGGATTTCGTGTAATGAATAGATATTTTTAATGACAAGAGTTGGAGGACGCTCGTGCACGTTGGAATTCCATTGGACAAGCTTGTTTTGAAACACAAGGGCCACCCGTTTGAAGTATCCAACCATTTCGTGTTACGCGCGTATGAAGACCACCGCAATCTCTGCTCCGCGTTGCAACAGTTCGCTGTTTGTTAAACGATCGGTTAACTGAATATCCAAAAGTAATAACACATATCGCTGCGCCCGTAAACATACTCTTGGGTACATGGCGCGTATAGAGGAACTCGCTGTACATATGGAAGGAAAAAAGATGGGAAACAAGAGCTGCGATGTGTTCGAACGATTTGCACCCCTCGGAGCATCGGTTTTCAATTGTTGAAATAAATTGAATTCAACAGCCAGCACGGTTTATTTAAATACCGCCTCTCACGGTTATAGAAAAATTTTTTGCCCACGACCGGTTAACCTTTCGGACGCAAAAAAAAAAAATCATACGAAATTCCCGGCGTTGTCTGCGTTCGGGGTGACGTTACGCATTTAAATTCAGCTCTCGCCCCTTGATAATCGCCGCTTTGTACACCGTCTCGTTATGTATAGTCGTTATGGGGGTGAGATTACGCGGTGTCGCCGCCGGGTTACGATCGGTATTATATCTCGGCCGCTTCGAGAGCCTCGGAGACGCAATAGTCTCGCGAATAACGTCGGATTAAAGAAAAGTTGAAGCCGGTAAAAAGTCGGGTAACGTCGCGTTGCCACCGGTATTTTATTTCTCCGTCGTCGTTTAAAACTTTATTGCCGGTCGTTTTAATAGCATCGAGATCGTTCCGCAAGCAACACCACATTTTCACCTCAATCTTTAATCTATTAACAAAGTATCGAGCTTCCAGCTCGGTCCAATCCTAATAGAATAATTATGTTGTTAACCTTTTTCCATGGATCTTTTACGTATTCTTTAGATTTAGTTTAAATGTGGAAAAGGAATCTCTGGATTACTTTGCTAAATGAAGTTATTATAATGTAATTCTATGAGGCGACTGTTTCGAAACTTTATAAAGTATTCAAATACTTGCATTATCTTTGCATTCAGAATTAGATTTCAACTAATGCTCTCTAAAGAACACGTCTATGCTTTCAGAATCGTATGAAACAATTGATAAGAACGAACAAAATTCAATGTACTTTACTATTTTACTTGAAGCATTTTTCGAAATTTCGAGAACATACAATTTTAAGACAAGATAATTGAAATTTTCAGCTAAATATCTTAAGAAATATTGAACCTACAAAAAAATGTTTCAAACAGAAGTTATGCACCTTTTTGCGTAGAATGTGATTCCGAAATAACAAAATATGGGTTTATGATAAAAAAAAGACAAAATGAGCTTGAAAACGCCCACGCATTAAAAAACTAGCAGTGCCATCTGACTCCCCACTCGAAACACTAAAGGACACGTGTCAGTTTGTTTTCGAGATTTTTTATAATTAAATGGAAGGACATCCTGTATATAGAATGTTTCTTGCATCTACGATACTCCCAAAAATCGGTTAGTCATACGTAAAAGCGAAATTCTTGGTAGAATANAACACAAGGGCCACCCGTTTGAAGTATCCAACCATTTCGTGTTACGCGCGTATGAAGACCACCGCAATCTCTGCTCCGCGTTGCAACAGTTCGCTGTTTGTTAAACGATCGGTTAACTGAATATCCAAAAGTAATAACACATATCGCTGCGCCCGTAAACATACTCTTGGGTACATGGCGCGTATAGAGGAACTCGCTGTACATATGGAAGGAAAAAAGATGGGAAACAAGAGCTGCGATGTGTTCGAACGATTTGCACCCCTCGGAGCATCGGTTTTCAATTGTTGAAATAAATTGAATTCAACAGCCAGCACGGTTTATTTAAATACCGCCTCTCACGGTTATAGAAAAATTTTTTGCCCACGACCGGTTAACCTTTCGGACGCAAAAAAAAAAAATCATACGAAATTCCCGGCGTTGTCTGCGTTCGGGGTGACGTTACGCATTTAAATTCAGCTCTCGCCCCTTGATAATCGCCGCTTTGTACACCGTCTCGTTATGTATAGTCGTTATGGGGGTGAGATTACGCGGTGTCGCCGCCGGGTTACGATCGGTATTATATCTCGGCCGCTTCGAGAGCCTCGGAGACGCAATAGTCTCGCGAATAACGTCGGATTAAAGAAAAGTTGAAGCCGGTAAAAAGTCGGGTAACGTCGCGTTGCCACCGGTATTTTATTTCTCCGTCGTCGTTTAAAACTTTATTGCCGGTCGTTTTAATAGCATCGAGATCGTTCCGCAAGCAACACCACATTTTCACCTCAATCTTTAATCTATTAACAAAGTATCGAGCTTCCAGCTCGGTCCAATCCTAATAGAATAATTATGTTGTTAACCTTTTTCCATGGATCTTTTACGTATTCTTTAGATTTAGTTTAAATGTGGAAAAGGAATCTCTGGATTACTTTGCTAAATGAAGTTATTATAATGTAATTCTATGAGGCGACTGTTTCGAAACTTTATAAAGTATTCAAATACTTGCATTATCTTTGCATTCAGAATTAGATTTCAACTAATGCTCTCTAAAGAACACGTCTATGCTTTCAGAATCGTATGAAACAATTGATAAGAACGAACAAAATTCAATGTACTTTACTATTTTACTTGAAGCATTTTTCGAAATTTCGAGAACATACAATTTTAAGACAAGATAATTGAAATTTTCAGCTAAATATCTTAAGAAATATTGAACCTACAAAAAAATGTTTCAAACAGAAGTTATGCACCTTTTTGCGTAGAATGTGATTCCGAAATAACAAAATATGGGTTTATGATAAAAAAAAGACAAAATGAGCTTGAAAACGCCCACGCATTAAAAAACTAGCAGTGCCATCTGACTCCCCACTCGAAACACTAAAGGACACGTGTCAGTTTGTTTTCGAGATTTTTTATAATTAAATGGAAGGACATCCTGTATATAGAATGTTTCTTGCATCTACGATACTCCCAAAAATCGGTTAGTCATACGTAAAAGCGAAATTCTTGGTAGAATACATTTTTCAAACCTAAACACTCTTACAGTGAATACATTTCTTGGCAAGGAAACTGCTTTCTTTTATATCCTTGGAAATGATATTCCATTATGGGACAAAGTTAGGCAGGGAATAAACGTTAACGAGTTATGTTAATTTTCACATTCTACCTTTTCGAGGATCATCGAACTGTTTTTGTTTGTGTGCAGACTTGACTGTAGTTCTCAGTCAGGGACGAAGGCAGACCGGCTCGCACGAATTTAGATTCCATTTCCGAGATTAGCACCGGCGTATTATTACACGTAGATAAATTTTAAACACATTATTATGTTATTACGCGTGCTTAGATCGCAACATGCGAACGCTTGTAATAACACGGTTCTGGTACAAAAATAAATTTTCCTTCCCGCGATGTTCTTTTACTACGACGCGCTTGATCAATATGGAATTGCTGTTCATTCGCATCGGCGCCGCGTCGCGATCGTATCCACGTGTGAAATTGAAGGCGAATTTAAATCGAAATTCGTAATCAAAATTTTTTAATAAATTACGTAAATTGATGCTGATCACGAACTCAAAAGAGGCTCACTTCGCTTTTAATAAAATTTTATTAGGAGCACGTAAAAGTGCCAGCGGACCAATTAAAATGCTTTTTAAATTCCTCGTGTTCGCAATTTCTCTGTTCGTAATAACCTTGTTTCATCGACGCGTTTGCCTTTGGCTTCGCACATTGTCACTAGTACGCGAATTCTAAAAAATTGCTTGCTCCTGGCTCGGCTCTCACCGCGTTTCTAACTCTTATTAAAGAACTTTCCCATGCTTACTCTTTCGGACACTTTCGACTGTCCGTGGGTCTCTGTCCCTGGCGCATTGGCAGTTCAAGATAGTTAGGGCAGCATGCAGAAAGTAGCGGTAGTTTGGAATAGTTAGCGACCGCGATGAATTTCCACGCCAGGCCAAGCCAAGCCAATGGATACGTAGACGTGGGGAAGAGGTTCTACTACAGGGCGAAGGAAAGTTAGCCACATCGGAGACAGACTGCGGTTTATTAAACGTTCAGTTTCACGGTTCCAGCGTCAACCTCCGCCTCGTGTACCTGTTTGATCCCTCTTCAAGCTCCCCGTCCTAATCCCTTAATGCGTGGCTAACGACCCTGAATCGGTTCTTCGCTTCTGTTTCTTATGCAATATTATCTCTTTTCACAAATTTAAATTTTTTTCTAATGAACGAACTGAATGCTGTCATTATATTTGAATTAGTATTTATTTGGTAGGAATTTTCTATAAATGTGACTCATGTTTCCGCATTTTGCCTTGCAACAATTATACATGTATAGTACATAGAAAGTCCGTATTGTGAGTCTCTTGTACGGACGATTGATGTACAGTTCGTGGAAATATTGTCATTTACGTGTTGTGAGTATGTGCTATTGCTGAAAATTTTTATATCTCATTCTTTGACCGCTGTTCTATTCGCGATGGATTGCGATGACTCGACTATGGCGAGAAACGATAAACATCGATTACTCATACTTCGCTTCGTGATTCTCGACTAGGCTTGACTCGTTCTCTTCACTCGCGTCTCACGCGGTTGTACGATGAGTCAAGCTCGCGGCATTCGCAGCACCAGGTTTCAGTGCTATAATTATTTGAAACTGAGAATGCANTTCATTTACGTGTTGTGAGTATGTGCTCTTGCTGAAAATTTTTATATCTCATTCTTTGACCGCTGTTCTATTCGCGATGGATTGCGATGACTCGACTATGGCGAGAAACGATAAACATCGATTACTCATACTTCGCTTCGTGATTCTCGACTAGGCTTGACTCGTTCTCTTCACTCGCGTCTCACGCGGTTGTACGATGAGTCAAGCTCGCGGCATTCGCAGCACCAGGTTTCAGTGCTATAATTATTTGAAACTGAGAATGCAGTTCGAATAATAAAGTAGTGCATTCAGTGTTGGAATTATAAAATGAGCATTGTAAAAGATAAATTTACTCAATAATTAATTATTTCGATGTAATTAATTATTGTAAATTATTGTACGCGTTAACATCACATCTGCATGAAAATTATCAAGGAAGATTGGCAAGACGAGTCTATTTATTCGTGTCCCGGAAATTCTCATGGTATGAATAGTCTCCAACAATTTGGATAATTAACTCTGGTTTACGTTAATGAGAACCATTTCGCTTGTCGCGATCCACTAAATTCTAAACCCAGGTAGAGCTCCTTAGAAACGATTGCGTTCACTTCATTACGATAATATAAACCGTGCCGTTTCGTGCTACGTACGTAAAATTGGTTCATTCAAAATTCATTTATATTCACTCAGTACTGAATTGCGCGTCTGCAATGTTTTTTTTTTTTTATTAAAATGCATCTCCATTAAAACGTGGCACAGTTTAATTTCGCTGTATCATCCAGTTCGCGTACACCGAATTCGTTCAACTTTTTCGCGTGGCGCGGAAATTATTGTGAAATTTTACGACGGCCGCGGTAGAAAATACTTCGGTACGGACGGTTTCCTGACCTGGCTGCCTTAACGTTGGTCAAAATATCTTCCGTGAGCGTTAATTGACAGAACGAAGTGTGAACTATGCATAGAGGGGCATCGTTGTACGGTGCCCGAGCACTGGCGAGGTGTGGGTGAGGATGAGACATGATTACCTCCTCAATTACCGCTCAATGCTGGCCTCCTCGCATAATTCATAACGTCATATATACCCTGAACGAGATTTATTCGTCTCATTCGCGGTTCGTAAAAGGTGAAATTTTCACGAATACGCGACACGAGCGGTTCGCGAGACAATGACCGCGCACTCTTTATATCCTCTTCGCCAGACGAAAAATCTCTATCCTAGACGGAATTATTGCCTCGTCGGCTGTCTTCCATTCGTGAGAGTCGCATCAGAATTGGTTATAACGCTGTATGAATAGAATTTGATCTCTATGAAGCGGATAGAGTGAATCAGTAATTTATTGACTGTCGCACGTGTTATTGTCATGGTAATAATAAATTCCATCAAATGTGGACTTTCGCAAAATGCAGATTTCTGAATAATCTAGTACATTATTTCCTAAACGTAATTTGANCGCGCACTCTTTATATCCTCTTCGCCAGACGAAAAATCTCTATCCTAGACGGAATTATTGCCTCGTCGGCTGTCTTCCATTCGTGAGAGTCGCATCAGAATTGGTTATAACGCTGTATGAATAGAATTTGATCTCTATGAAGCGGATAGAGTGAATCAGTAATTTATTGACTGTCGCACGTGTTATTGTCATGGTAATAATAAATTCCATCAAATGTGGACTTTCGCAAAATGCAGATTTCTGAATAATCTAGTACATTATTTCCTAAACGTAATTTGATACATTATAAAAATTTAGATGTGTGTTTAATATAAATTAATTATGAATATTCCTGTTCTTTTATTTTTTTTTTTTTTTATTGGAAACGTTGAATTGGAATTAGTATTAGAGAATAGAATGAGCGTTGCGATTAGAGTTGAAATACTGATACTCCCTCGTTTAATCTTTTACGAGGAATATACGAATGAGACACCCGTTACATGGTTATCGCAAAACAGAGCAAAGCGAAGCGAACCGAGGGTGGGATGTTCACGCAATAGGAAGTGGTGGTGATTTCTAAATTATTTAGTCTAGACTAAACTGTGCCATCATATGAGAGAGTAATCTGCTACATAACTTCTCTTCAATTTGCATAGCGAACATTACGCAGCTACTTCTTTCTACGAACGATTATATCATAGAAATTCTAACTTTTGATCTGCGATTATGAAACAGTAACACGTATATTAAATGCGATAGTCAATTACGTTTATGTATTTCAATTATTGGGTTGGCAACTAAGTGATTGCAGATTTTAAATGAGAAGAATACCGTCAAAATCCGCAATCATTAAATTGCCAACCCAATATTTTATCATACGTACGTGTAATTTGTCAAGTGAATTGGATACAGAATTTATACTTATGCAATATCGTTTGAAAATGAAATCGGACTTCATCGGTTATTGGCAATAAAAATGGTATGTGTACAGAGGATAACCATGAAAAATTCAATGTTCATACCGAATTTCGGGGGCTCACTGTCAACGGTTTACCGCACTTTTTTCCCTGTTAAATGGAACGTTTCATGAATAATAGTCATACTCAGTTGTTCGTGAATACCCCAGTTTATCAGCGCCAATATTTGCTTACATCGTATCGCATTCCGTTCTGTTTTTTAAATACCACTACGCCCGCGCGAACGTTCATTCAGCCGGGCAATTATTTTCGAATGATAATAGAAGTGAACGAAGGAGCGGTGGGAACGCGTTCAAAAGAAATTATCGGATTTATCGGGCGACCGCTGCGCGCGATTGATGAAAACGAATTAGCCGAACGAATTTCCCTTGGCCGGTGACGTGTCGCGGGGAAGGAGTTCCTGAAATAATTTTATAATGCCATCGATTGCGTTCGTAGAGCGAGACTGGCTGCCGGGTGGAAGCACGCACTCGTTCTTTCTCGACAAGGGACAATTGACCTGAACAAAGTAAAGTTAATTAAAGAGCTCGTCTGGGATGGCCAGAGAGAGGAGACAAAGCCGTCGTGGCGCGGGGGCGACAGAAAGAGAGAGGGATTGATAAAGGGGGAAAAAGACAGGGCGGGCGACGCGCGTATTTCTCGCCCGGCTCCTCGCGAGGAGCCCGGGAAAATAACCACGATCAAACGAAACGTTCGGAACGCTGTATTATCGTTTTTTCCTTTCGCGTTAACCCTTGATTATTGTCACGCGACACGTCATGCGAGACAGTAGCGCGAGGGCGGTGCAGAGTGATCGATACGCAACGAGCCGCGGCGAGGAAAAATCAACATGAAATCGCGTGCGTGCACGCGCGACGCGACACGGCGCCGCGCCGCGCCGCGCTGTCGTTGTTGCTGCCTGGCCTGGGGAGTATCGGAGCCGAAAAAACTCCACGTATAACATGCACGATTTATATGCTAATCAAAGGATTTGCTCGGTAGTCGCGTTGCCATGATAGCGATTCGTCCCGATTCACCTAACAAACACAGTTCGAGCCATCCGATAAACGCTATTCCCATTGATTCTTAACTCGCTGGGTTGCTTTCTATTTTACATATTTATTATTGGGTTGTTCGGAAATTTCGTGCCGTTTTTTAGTAGATGGATTAGGATAGGACTAAGCGAACACAAATGACATGTTTAGATTAATGAAATTTTAGAAAAAATGATAATTACAGGCGGGTAAGGTTTATAAAATTATTCGAACTGTCTTTCTCAGTCATAAGGAATTTTTAACGCATAAGTTCTAATATTCTAACACGTAGTTTTGGCATTTTTTTTATTGAACTGTACGTGAGTTGCTACTTATAATTCTTACTTTTGCACACTTTTTATTGTATGTCTTAAATAATATCCTCGAACTTGATGTAATTTCAAGTTTAAAATATTCTTACATCATGTATTAAGAATTATACAAAATTACAAAATTCTCTCATTGTTGCATTCATATTGGGCTGTCTAGAAAGATTTTGCCGATTTTTATTGAAAATTTAAAGCACATTTTAATTTTTTTACACATTTATACCTGGAATACGATAATGATTTAATTTTGATACACGTTTATACTTGGAATCTCACTTTTTGCAATACACATTTAATTGATTTTTAATCATTTTGACAAATTGTTTTCCTAATGCCAGCTATCAAAACTCGACACAAACTTTCGGGACAACGCAATAAATAATTTCTTTACGAGTTGATTGAAATTCGCTTAATTATGCGAACTTCGAATTCTATCTTTTTTATGTTTAATAACACGGAAATAGAGTTTGCTTTTTCTAGTTCTTTGTCTGTGAGGAATGAGTGTATTGATTTCCTCAGTTTTCCTTGGTGATATCTTCCCAACGATGTTCATTGTCTCTAGCTACCTGCAGTGAGCACTCGCAAGGAGAGCTATGGAGGTCACTGATTCCAATCAACTTTCTATTAGCAAATAGAGGAAAAGAATCGTATCCAGGATGGTATTTGTGCTATAGCTCAGAGTGAAGGTTCTACTATAAAGATTCTTCCTTTTATTACATGAATGGAGAACTTTGCTTTCTGCAGCGTTCTTAATTTTGATTGAATTNTAAGGTTTATAAAATTATTCGAACTGTTTTTCTCAGTCATAAGGAATTTTTAACGCATAAGTTCTAATATTCTAACACGTAGTTTTGGCATTTTTTTTATTGAACTGTACGTGACTTGCTACTTATAATTCTTACTTTTGCACACTTTTTATTGTATGTCTTAAATAATATCCTCGAACTTGATGTAATTTCAAGTTTAAAATATTCTTACATCATGTATTAAGAATTATACAAAATTACAAAATTCTCTCATTGTTGCATTCATATTGGGCTGTCTAGAAAGATTTTGCCGATTTTTATTGAAAATTTAAAGCACATTTTAATTTTTTTACACATTTATACCTGGAATATGATAATGATTTAATTTTGATACACATTTATACTTGGAATCTCACTTTTTGCAATACACATTTAATTGATTTTTAATCATTTTGACAAATTGTTTTCCTAATGCCAGCTATCAAAACTCGACACAAACTTTCGGGACAACGCAATAAATAATTTCTTTACGAGTTGATTGAAATTCGCTTAATTATGCGAACTTCGAATTCTATCTTTTTTATGTTTAATAACACGGAAATAGAGTTTGCTTTTTCTAGTTCTTTGTCTGTGAGGAATGAGTGTATTGATTTCCTCAGTTTTCCTTGGTGATATCTTCCCAACGATGTTCATTGTCTCTAGCTACCTGCAGTGAGCACTCGCAAGGAGAGCTATGGAGGTCACTGATTCCAATCAACTTTCTATTAGCAAATAGAGGAAAAGAATCGTATCCAGGATGGTATTTGTGCTATAGCTCAGAGTGAAGGTTCTACTATAAAGATTCTTCCTTTTATTACATGAATGGAGAACTTTGCTTTCTGCAGCGTTCTTAATTTTGATTGTATTGGATGTCTAATAATTCATTATAATGAAATTCTAATCGATGCGAATCGTAATTGTAATTTCGATAATAATTCAGTGAATTTGTATTGCTACTAATGAATCTACTGATAATACGTAGTACCTGGAAGGGACGTTAAAATATGCAATTATCAAGCAAATTATCCGTAAAATCTAATACAATCTATGGAAATTGAATTGTTTGTATTATCTACACTCTCGCATTGTGTATTGTCAGTGGATTATATTATCAGTGACTGTTAGAAGTTAAAATAATTAATTGATATGTTAATGCCGTTTCCAGATCCTTTGCCTTTGTACTGTAATCGAATCAACCCTTATATCCTGTCACGAATGAAATTATAATACCTTGTTTCGATATTGCAAACGAACGAAGTGTCATTAAATTACGATATAATGTCAGGTAAAATAATAAACTCATTTCATAAGTTTCCTTCTCTGAAAGCAATATCATTGTATAAATGATAATTAATTTGTGACATTTGATTTTTCTCAGAATTAAGATATATGGTAGATAATCAAATTTTATTGCATTGGTATGATTTCTTTAGGCAACGGTGTTCGAGCATTAGTAAAACGTCCCTCTTTCGTTATTAAATTAATACACAGATTACAGATAGCCGGGATCGAAGTTGTAACGCGATCAAATCGGATATACTCGTTCACGTGTCCCGCTGTTATCGCGATTAAACTTGTTAGCTGAGATCCAGGGGGGAAAAGGAAAAAATACAGCAAAAAAAAAAAAAAATGCAAACATCATGCACGTTGATTTCGTCGATACACGCGATGGTACTCGGTAGCGACATTGAATTTTATGTTACATTTTTTGACATTTTCGGATAAAATATACCGACTGATCGATATCGGCTATGACCAAATGGTTTTTTCTCGACAGCTGTTTTCGCGTTATCGCAATATCCTGGGATCCGTTCACGTTAATCCTGGTCGAAAAATTTTTCTCCGTCCACCGCACCATCGCCATTGCCAACCTGTTCTATTTTTTGCCCACATCCACCCCGTCGGTACGATAGTTATTAAAACTAGTCGTAACGTATGGTATCGGTGTTGCGCCCTACGTAATCTCTGTGTAAAATTGAAATGTCAGTATTATGAGTTTCAAAGGTCCGCCACTATCGATGAAAAGTGATTTATCTCGCGGCCCGATTGTTGTTCAGCCCAGAAAACGTTCCCAAAGATTAATGGGAAATATTTTCCACCACCATCTCAAATCTGATGAAAAGTTTCACATACGCGCATTTAACCTCATATTAATTTTTGCGATATATCTATGAATCTGCTGTTCTACAAGAATGAACTAATAAAATGTTTAATGCATTATTTTATTGTTTCTATAAAAATGATAAACTACACATATACGTGCACAATGAATTATTCGTATTTCTAATACCGATATATTTTGCCGTATGAATTTCAATATTAGCCTAAATATCACATCGGTAAGATTACGTAGGTATATACACACGTGGTGTTAACGTGCGATGAATGGGCGTGCAATTTGCACGTTTAATCGATCGAATTAAGGGGAAGCGTTTATTGAAACGAGAATTTCATCGAGGATCAAGGCGAGTGTAAGGAGCTGTAATTATCTATGCTAATCGCATTTGTCAACAGGATGCTGCGATTAATAGGTCGTTAAATAAAGAACTGCTATTCCCTAGAGTAAGCGGAAGTCACGCTAAGTCCCTTGATCAAGATGCCGTGTAGTTCGATCACTCAAAGCTATAGGTGTAGCGCAGGGTATTCAGCTTTTATCGCAGACGAGGTGCACAAGTGGATCGTTCACCTTATAGACGTTTGTATCTCACATATTCATTCATACAGAATTGTTNCTATAATTTTTTTTAATGAATTGAAGGTGAAGCTTCGATCGATGGATGCTTTTTCCGTGTTTTCCACTGCGAGTGGTCTGTACATGCGACATTCGTTACATGTCCACTCTCCATTATCGACTAGCAGCTACATTTCCCTCTGGCCGCGTATATCAATTTCGCTCGTACACGATATTCCATATTCTTACATACGTACGCGGTTCGTTTTTACACGGCCCTCGTCGGCTTTTTCCCAGGCGCCGGTCCAGGAGGCGACGCGAGACTTCCATCCGATCCCCAGGGACGGGAAATTTTTCCTTCGCCTGCGCGCACGCGTTAGCTCCTGCTCTTCCGGTTCTTCCTCCGCGCACTTTCAACCAGCGAGGGTCTCGTACGATTTTCGACACGGTGGCGACGCGCTTCCCGCGATCGAAAATCACTGCTGCTCCCGAGAGACGTCCCTAAGCTTCCCTATGATAGGTGGATGGACTTTGCAAGAGTTCTCTCCATGAGTACTCTTCAATTTCTCTCAAATGATTGTGCGAGAAAATTGTTCAGTATTGAATCTGTATAATTGTTTAATTATAAAGAAAAAGGAGTAATTTTCTTGTGATTTTTTAGATATTATGTAACGTAATGTCACTGAAATTGTATTAGGTGAATGGACTTTACAAGAGTTCTCTTCAAGAGTACTCTTNGAGAGGTCCGCATTCTAAATGTCGAAAAACTCGAAAACAAAACCGAGTGCCGACTTNTAGCGACATTGAATTTTATGTTACATTTTTTGACATTTTCGGATAAAATATACCGACTGATCGATATCGGCTATGACCAAATGGTTTTTTCTCGACAGCTGTTTTCGCGTTATCGCAATATCCTGGGATCCGTTCACGTTAATCCTGGTCGAAAAATTTTTCTCCGTCCACCGCACCATCGCCATTGCCAACCTGTTCTATTTTTTGCCCACATCCACCCCGTCGGTACGATAGTTATTAAAACTAGTCGTAACGTATGGTATCGGTGTTGCGCCCTACGTAATCTCTGTGTAAAATTGAAATGTCAGTATTATGAGTTTCAAAGGTCCGCCACTATCGATGAAAAGTGATTTATCTCGCGGCCCGATTGTTGTTCAGCCCAGAAAACGTTCCCAAAGATTAATGGGAAATATTTTCCACCACCATCTCAAATCTGATGAAAAGTTTCACATACGCGCATTTAACCTCATATTAATTTTTGCGATATATCTATGAATCTGCTGTTCTACAAGAATGAACTAATAAAATGTTTAATGCATTATTTTNTTTTCCACCACCATCTCAAATCTGATGAAAAGTTTCACATACGCGCATTTAACCTCATATTAATTTTTGCGATATATCTATGAATCTGCTGTTCTACAAGAATGAACTAATAAAATGTTTAATGCATTATTTTATTGTTTCTATAAAAATGATAAACTACACATATACGTGCACAATGAATTATTCGTATTTCTAATACCGATATATTTTGCCGTATGAATTTCAATATTAGCCTAAATATCACATCGGTAAGATTACGTAGGTATATACACACGTGGTGTTAACGTGCGATGAATGGGCGTGCAATTTGCACGTTTAATCGATCGAATTAAGGGGAAGCGTTTATTGAAACGAGAATTTCATCGAGGATCAAGGCGAGTGTAAGGAGCTGTAATTATCTATGCTAATCGCATTTGTCAACAGGATGCTGCGATTAATAGGTCGTTAAATAAAGAACTGCTATTCCCTAGAGTAAGCGGAAGTCACGCTAAGTCCCTTGATCAAGATGCCGTGTAGTTCGATCACTCAAAGCTATAGGTGTAGCGCAGGGTATTCAGCTTTTATCGCAGACGAGGTGCACAAGTGGATCGTTCACCTTATAGACGTTTGTATCTCACATATTCATTCATACAGAATTGTTCAAGTGCCATTTGAATGAAACGTGGTTCATTTAAGGATCTACGGGCATTATAACGATACTAATATGTTAAATTCGTTATTATAGATTCCTATTACTATTGAAAAGCAAAAATGTATCTGTAAAATTTTTAATCAATTCATGGGTTTTTTGAAAAATTATAGTGATTTTAAATTTACGTGTTTTCTTTGTTTGTTTTATGAACGAATTTCTAAAAAAATAATTCTACGTGCAGATGTAGTAAATGTGTGTATGTACATTTGTTTGTCTAGAATAACATTTCTTTAATTATTCAGTTCAAATTAAGTATAATAGACACGAAANTTTGTTTTATGAACGAATTTCTAAAAAAATAATTCTATGTGCAGATGTAGTAAATGTGTGTAGTACATTTGTTTGTCTAGGATAACATTTCTTTAATTATTCAGTTCAAATTAAGTATAATAGACACGAAACATTATACCAAAAGTGATATTCTTAAGAATTTAAAAATAGCTAGTATAGATAATATGCAAAATATCCAGGAAACATCTGAATAATTCATTATTAACATTAGAAACCAGAATCATGCTATTGAAAAATATTTAGCTAAAGTAGTTACTCGTATTTTATACAAGGAACGATCTATGAATGAATTGTATTCATTTAATTTAGGGATGTATGGGCAATATATTTAAACGATGCTAACATGTTGAATTCGTTATTATAGATTCCTATTACTATTGAAAAGCTATCTGTAAAATTTTTAATCAATTCGTGGGTTTTTTGAAAAATTATAGTGATTTGAAATTTGCATGTTCTCTTTGTTTGTTTTATGAACGAATTTCTAAAAAAATAATTCTATGTGCAGATGTAGTAAATGTGTGTAGTACATTTGTTTGTCTAGGATAACATTTATTTAATTATTCAGTTCAAATTAAGTATAATAGACACGAAATATTATACCAAAAGTGATATTCTTAAAAATTTAAAAATAGCTAGTATAGATAATATGCAAAATATCCAGGAAACATCTGAATAATTCATTATTAACATTAAAAACCAGAATCATGCTATTGAAAAATATTTAGCTAAAGTAGTTACTCGTATTTTATACAAGGAACGATCTATGAATGAATTGTATTCATTTAATTTAGGGATGTATGGGCAATATATTTAAACGATGCTAACATGTTGAATTCGTTATTATAGATTCCTATTACTATTAAAAAGCTCTCTGTAAAATTTTTAATCAATTCATGGGTTTTTGGAAAAATTATAGTGATTTGAAATTTGCATGTACTCTTATGGTAATCAGCAACGCAAGAAAAATTTAATAGAAAAAGGCAATAGGAATAATTAATTTTAATAGAAATATAGGATTTAGGAAAAGAGAATGAAAACGTGACGCCACTATTCTTATATAGTATATCAGTATTTCTTGCACACATAGCTTTAAGATATAACTGAGCATGACCCGGTGTTCTGTGTTATAAGTTACATACACAGATACACTTTTGGGATTGACTGTATAGTACATCCTTAATGATGAACATCCAAAGATAAGTTGCACAATAAGAAACTTGAATGGTCTCGGATGAAAATCACATAATGCGCAGGTATACAGGTGCGGGGATGAACGAATTTCCCCGACACTTAGGATCTTTTCAGTGGGGAACNATTTAATTATTCAGTTCAAATTAAGTATAATAGACACGAAATATTATACCAAAAGTGATATTCTTAAAAATTTAAAAATAGCTAGTATAGATAATATGCAAAATATCCAGGAAACATCTGAATAATTCATTATTAACATTAAAAACCAGAATCATGCTATTGAAAAATATTTAGCTAAAGTAGTTACTCGTATTTTATACAAGGAACGATCTATGAATGAATTGTATTCATTTAATTTAGGGATGTATGGGCAATATATTTAAACGATGCTAACATGTTGAATTCGTTATTATAGATTCCTATTACTATTAAAAAGCTGCCTGTAAAATTTTTACATCAATTCATGGGTTTTTGGAAAAATTATAGTGATTTGAAATTTGCATGTACTCTTATGGTAATCAGCAACGCAAGAAAAATTTAATAGAAAAAGGAAATAGGAATAATTAATTTTAATAGAAATATAGGATTTAGGAAAAGAGAATGAAAACGTGACGCCACTATTCTTATATAGTATATCAGTATTTCTTGCACACATAGCTTTAAGATATAACTGAGCATGACCCGGTGTTCTGTGTTATAAGTTACATACACAGATACACTTTTGGGATTGACTGTATAGTACATCCTTAATGATGAACATCCAAAGATAAGTTGCACAATAAGAAACTTGAATGGTCTCGGATGAAAATCACATAATGCGCAGGTATACAGGTGCGGGGATGAACGAATTTCCCCGACACTTAGGATCTTTTCAGTGGGGAACGCGCGCAATTCATCTTTCCGTCCGCCAGAGATTATAAGCGGTGCGAACGGAATATATACATATATGTAGTGCACACGTACTGCACGTACGTATATGTATATGTATTCACGTAGCTCTGTTACATTGTTATGAAAACCGTGGCGGAGCGGTATCGCGCGGGCAATTCATTAGCATTAGTTGAAGTTCACGGATATTGTGCATAAATTAACGGGGAAACATGTCCGACCGGCCGACTGGAGATACATATTCGGCATCATATTTCATCTGTAGATTCGAAGGGACACGAGGGAGCTGAAAGAGGGAAAGAGGGAAACGTAGAATATGCAAGAAATAACAGAGAAGTTATATCTCCATTGTCACGACTTCACCGGTGAAAGGGGTGTTTTATGCACTTTCTCGCGTACCCGGCTGCATTACATTTATGGCTAGTATCCGTATACCGGCCCTGGTAAATACGTATATGTACTCGTTACACGAAAGTATGCGCTCTATGTGTAGCCAGCTAGCTGCATGCTTTCGCTGAATGCGCCCGGCTCGGTGTCCCCACTCGATGGTACCCGAGCCGTGCTGGAGGAATGAACGTTGTCCGAAAGCAGCATCGATCAGAGACTGGTTTCGCCTAGCCTACTTGCTACCAGCCACTTATGAAAGAATCTTTTATCACTGGAAATGGCTTTTTTGTTTCGAACCACTTCCCCCAGCGAGCCATCATTTTTATAATGATCTATGTCCTCAATTTATGTATTTCACGATCCGATGATTTAAAAATATATGTACGTACGTATTTTGCAAATGGAAACGATTCCATAAGCATTCATTATGCTTCATTTGGGGTTGCATTGATTTATAATTTTAATGAGATTATGTAGTATAAATGTCCACGATCGATGAATCGTTCATTTTCAATTCAATGTAATTCCTTTCGCTTAGTGTAAATATTTCTGGCATTAACGTTGATGCATTGTTGATACGAGGATAAAATTGTTTTTTGTTTATTGGATAAAATGCAATGTTTAAAAGAAATTGATTGTAATGGGATATCGATAAATTATTTGCAAATTTGCAACTGTGAATTCATTTATTTCCATTAACAAAGAAAAACGTGGAATATTTCATGACAAATCCCTGGAGAACAGTAGATGTTTTCGCTTCGCGTCACAGTTCTCGTTTTTCATTTTTAAACGCCTCGTCGATCTATCCATGCAGAAAAAAGGAGGAGAGAATCTTACATCGGTCCTCTACATTTTCTGAAGAGCGAACGTTAGGGTACGGCCAGGAGCCGGGGAAAGGAAATTCGGTCCTTGAAGAATCCACTAATTTATGACCACCAAGATCCTCAGGACCTTAATCTCAAGAGCCGCTCAGGATATAATCCTCCCGGCTTCTGTATATCACGCGTCTGATAGATCCCAGACGTTTGAGAACTCGTAAAACCGTGGGCGAATCCATTTAAGAGCGAGAGGTTTTTTTCCCTAGACGACCGCGACGCGATGCGACGGTCAGACGATGAAGACGTGTCCCTTGTTTCATCGACCGCGTTTCATTATTGAATTAAGCTTATCCCCCGCCTCCCCTCCCCGGCCTCGACTATCTCAATTAACGATTAATCTTCATCAAGTGCCCGGCGTTATAGGACAGGCTATCGCGGAATTTAATGTAACAATAATTCCCGTTTCGGAAAGATAAATACAGCTTGAACAAATATTTTGCGCCGGCAAATATTTCGGTTTCTGTTTGATTAAGAGTGAATCGTATACAAATGCCACTTATGTTATCGTATTCTGCTTCCGGTTTAAGTAAACAGTGTACGTATAGAATGATTCGCACAAATGTTGGCTGAAGTAAATGTTATACATTCAAATATGAATAAACGGTTCAGGAACACGTTCGCTCGCTTCATATTCATAATCGTGAAACAGTTACTACCGATTTTTATTTTACACGAAACTTTTGGAATTTATAAAGCAGCCAGAGGCACAAGGTATTTCTTCTTCTTGCTTTTTTTTTGGTAGCACTAACTCGAGTTTAAGGGATAAAACTGAATATCCTCGGAAGTTTCGTCTCTCTGATGCTACTTTGAGAACTGCCCGGGATACAGGAGCTTCAGAAAGATGTTTTATGGTTTTCGAGGAACGGTACAACTGATGCAGCGGCTGGTTGACAAGGGATTGAAGAAATCACTGTTTTCCCATTATTTTCTTTTACTCGAACGGGTGAAACTGAAACCTTCGTTCGAAATTCTCAATCAATTGCAATTAGTTTTATTTGATACTGATACTGCATACAAATTGGCAATTAAACACGGCCGCGCGTTATGCATATAAAATTGACGTTTTGACGCCTGAAACGGTGCCAATCGATATAATCGGCTAGCAAACGATACAACAAATTAACGTCAATTCCGTTTTTAATTGGCAATGCTCACAATTTACTGATTCGTTTAAATAACGAAATTAGAGATTTATATAAATCTCTTACAAGGGAACTACATGTGGTCGAACACTAAGATTTCAATGATTTTTGACTATGTTGTAGAACATCAAGAAATGTATATACATAAATTTTCCTCAGATATTCCGGAAATTAATTCTTGCATATATTTCCAAAAATCTGCTCACACGAATCACACACGAACGATGTGACGAATATAAAACGTTCGTTGTGAGCCTAATAGTTTCAAAGATTGCATCGGAGGAATCAAACTCAGGCGGAAGAAAGTTTTATCCGTGAAACTCCGGAGGAAAAGAAAGCACGCCGAGAGAAATGAATGATCCCCATACTTTTGATTGCTTGACAAATCTCTGTGAACTCTCGTTGAAATTGATACCGAGCATTAGGCACACGCGAAACCCTCGTTTTGCGCCGAACAGGTAAAGTGCCTACCCGTGTTTAAGGAAACCGCGATTTTCAATTTCAGCCAAATCTATTTAATCTGTATTGTTACTTCGATTTCGATTTTTAACCCAATAACAGAAACTATAATTTTTTTTTAATGAATTGAAGGTGAAACTTCGATCGATGGATGCTTTTTCCGTGTTTTCCACTGCGAGTGGTCTGTACATGCGACATTCGTTACATGTCCACTCTCCATTATCGACTAGCAGCTACATTTCCCTCTGCCCGCGTATATCAATTTCGCTCGTACACGGTATTCCATATTCTTACATACGTACGTGGTTCGTTTTTACACGGCCCTCGTCGGCTTTTTCCCAGGCGCCGGTCCAGGAGGCGACGCGAGACTTCCATCCGATCCCCAGGGACGGGCAAACTTTTCCTTCGCCTGCGCGCACGCGTTAGCTCCTGCTCTTCCGGTTCTTCCTCCGCGCACTTTCAACCAGCGAGGATCTCGTACGATTTTCGACACGGTGGCGACGCGCTTCCCGCGATCGAAAATCACTGCTGCTCCCGAGAGACGTCCCTAAGCTTCCCTATGATAGGTGGATGGACTTTGCAAGAGTTCTCTCCACGAGTACTCTTCAATTTCTCTCAAATGATTGTGCGAGAAAATTGTTCAGTATTGAATCTGTATAATTGTTTAATTATAAAGAAAAAGGAGTAATTTTCTTGTGATTTTTTAGATATTATGTAACGTAATGTCACTGAAATTGTATTAGGTGAATGGACTTTACAAGAGTTCTCTTCAAGAGTACTCTTCAATTTTTCTCAAATGATTGTGCGAGAGAATTGTTTAGTATTGAATCTGTATAATTGTTTAATTGTAAAGAAAAAGTATCAATTGTCTCCTGACTTTTTAGACATTATGTAACGTAATTTCACTACAATTGTATTAGTCATTTGAAATAATAGGTAGATGGACTTTGGAAGAGTTCTCTTCAAGAGTACTCTTCAATTTCTCTCAAATGATTGTGCGAGAAAATTGTTTAATATTGAATCCATACAATTGTTTAATTATAAAGAAAGAGTAGCAATTATTTCCTGATTTTTTAGACATTATGTAACGTAATGTCACTGAAATTGTATTACTCATTTAAAACGATCATGTTTATGAAAGAACAACTACGTCAAGTGAAATAAAATACTTTCTGATTGGAGTTGTACGTATGATACGTGATACACATAAACGCTGCAATGTTATGCTAGACACTTCGTACAGTGTGCTCTGCTAAACATTTCTTGCATGCATTTAGCAAATGGGAAACTTCCGAAATTTGCCAGTGAAACGCGATACAACTTTTCGCGAGCCTCTCTAATGTGCTCTCATTAATGCATGCGAATTAAAACATCCTCGAATCTGTTTAATCTCTGATTACAGCGATGCTCATGCCGTAGCGGGGATTTGCAGTTTATTTGCCAATTAATATCCGTTAAAAGTAAAAGTCGAACCGATACGATTTTCGTCGAGATAAATTATTAATTAACTGGAGTGAGTTTTCAATATACATATAATACATTTCGCTTCTCGCAAAACAGAAAAATTCTGTACAGAGCGACTGTCGACGCTGGTTTTATACATATATGTATTTAACAATCCGCAATTACGCAACGTTATCAATAAAATTAGCGGGAAACGTTAAGCTCGGTTTCAATTCCGTTTTTCACCACGCCCCTGGCCCGCCGCGTCGCATAGCTTTTATCCTCTTAAATGCGTCCGAGTAAATTGTGGATCCTCACCCTATTTACTTTTCGTTTACGGGCCACGGCTCTTTCGCTTCAAATAAACGTTTTTATCGTTCGTACTCCTGGTGAAATAGGTCGGCTTTAATCACTCGAAGGAAATGAGATTGTTGGGACGAACGTGAGACGAGCGGTACGCGCGTCTTCCTCACTACAAATCATCCGGAGGCCACGATTTGTCGCTACTTTACCCCGTTAACGATCGCGTTTTTCTATAGACGCAATACCTAGCCAGCCAGCGAATCCGGGAATTTCAGCATTGATGTATTGCTTGTCGTGATTAATTACGTTGCCCCGGGCGGGTAAAAAGTTGCCGCGCTAAAAGCACTGGACTTTAAAAGGGATATAGTCATAAATAAAGTAGATTCAGACGGCCGCCCGGGGAGAATGCTACTTCTAATGAGTGATATTTACCATTCATTTCTTTCGAGTTCAAATATCGTACAACTCCTCGTTCCTCTTTTATAATTGCTCTTCTTTCTTCGAGACAAATGCATCTATTATATTAAATAAATATTCATGAGTAATTGATTGTATGATGCTTAGAATGTACAAAATTTTATTACCATTATCATTATTTATATCAAGCTATTTGTGTGTATAGTTAAGAAGACTCGTAAGATCGTGCGAGGAGCAAGCAATACGGGGGAATGTCTATGTTTACACAGTGTCTTTGAAGTTGGCACTCGATTCTATTATAAATTAAAAAACTCCATCAGTTCTAGTAGCACTTTTATTAGTTCTAGAGTTCCTGATGGAAAATAAAAAGAGTTCCGCATTCTAAATGTCGAAAAACTCGAAAACAAAACCGAGTGCCGACTTCATGTTCTATCACTCGATTTNTCATTATCATTATTTATATCAAGCTATTATTTAGGTGTATAGTTAAGAATGCTCGTAAGATCTAGCGAGGGACAAGCAATACGGGGGAATGTCTATGCTTACACAGTGTCTGTGAAGTTGGCACTCGATTCTATTATAAATTAAAAAACTCTATCAGTTCTAGTAGCACTTTTAATAGTTCTACAGTTCCTGATGAAAAATAAAGAGAGGTCCGCATTCTAAATGTCGAAAAACTCGAAAACAAAACCGAGTGCCGACTTCATGTTCTATCACTCGATTTTCTCCTCTAAAGTAATTGAAAAATTCAAAGTTTCTTAGTAGTTCTCGACAGTTCTACGATAGTTCTAGTCCAATGTGAAATTTCAAACGGATATCTTGATAATATAAATACTGTTTTTCTAAAATTTTATAATGCGCCTAGCACTCGATTTTCTTCTCTAAAATACTAATAATAATTTGCAAAATTCAAGTTCGCACACATCAGGTCACACAAATTCATTTCTTGAGAGTTCTCGGCAATTCTATAATAGTTCCAGTCAAATATGAAATTTCAAATCGGTACTTTGATAATTACTGTGTTTTTCGCCAAGAACTTCACCTTTCTATAACTTCCTAAAACCTAGTAATTATCAAAATCTCGATTTGAAATTTCATATTGGGCTAAAAATATTATAGAACTGCAAAGAACTCTCAAGAAACCTTGAATCTTGCAATTATTATTGATACTTTAGAGGAGAAAATTGAGTGCTGGAACGTGAAATCGGCACTCGAGTTTTTGCTTTCGAGTTTTTCAACATTTGGAATACGGAACTCTTTTTATTTTTCATCAGGAACTCTAGAACTAATAAAAGTGCTACTAGAACTGGTGGACTTTTTTTATTCATAAGAAAATCAAGTGCCAACTTCAGAGATACGTCTCAGCTATATGTATATTGCATAGTTTTTTTTAGCTTTTTAATCGTATTTCGATATGATATATAATTTTTAAGTAAACTTCGTCGACCTTCACCATAAGACTCTGTGTACAAGAACTCATTTTTTATATTGATTTTTCTGGAATATTAGATTGTAAATCGATTTCAAATTTCAACAGTATATTCATTTCAGATTAGCCATTGAATTTCAATAGCTTCCAAGATTTTATTAATCTACACATTTCACTGACGAACCTCCTTGATCAAACAGCAGATCATATTTTGTGAACCCTTAAACAGTTTCGGATACTTTTAAGGGTTTTAATCAATCAACGGTTTTGCATAGGAAATTCGAGATCCCATATTATCGTGCGAGCTCAATAAATCGATCGTGCCGTGGTGAGACCGAGCAGAGAAGCCAAAGTTTTCCGTACGGAATACCCACAATACATTCGTATAATGTGCTTAATTATTATTACTGTTTCTCTGACGGCTAATTTCCTTAAACATTAAACTCAGTTTACATAATAACCGTAATCATCGTATTTCGATGTAAATGCAAATCATGGTACACCGATTTGCTTCATTTTATGTCCCTTCTGATTACACCCCCGCATTATTATTTATCATCTTGCATCTCTGTTTATGCGAACAACTGTTGAAACTGAGATAGGTGATATACTGACGCGTTTATGTTCGCGGACACTTCCCTTGTTAACGCGAAGAATAATTTCGTGCCGCACAATCGTATTACGAAATTAATTAATCACCAATTAATTTACACGGTTCAGCAGCTCCGAATATTTCATTCCATGATATTTTGATTAAAAAGGCGTCGGAATCGTTGCTGTAAATTTTCCATTTATTTCAGCTTGATAATAATTCATTATGCCCACCTCTCTTCGCGCCACGGTTATTCTTCCTCCATCTTTGACGCTCAGCTTTGAAGCATTACGGCTTATGTAAACTAATTCGGTCAATTAACGCTTTATTGAGACGACGGTAATAAGTTTGAATTCTCTTCCAACAAGCCTCTATTGTAATTCAGAGCGCGATAATTCACTCCATTCTGAATCACGCGTTGATGAAGAATGCATAGCATGAGCCGGCCGGATTATGATATCACAGTTCTCTCTTCTCCTCAGATCCAGGCCCATTTAAATTCTCCTTCAGTCCTCCGTCTTTGGGCAAGATAAATTATTTTTCTGAGCCGCTGGCCCGGCGGGAGTACGTGTCGCGTAGCCGGTTCCATAATCGAAAGATTCGAAGCCGGCTTCATCCCCGGTTGGCCGAGGAACATAACTCCCGANCTCTCCTCAGATCCAGGCCCATTTAAATTCTCCTTCAGTCCTTCGTCTTTGGGCAAGATAAATTATTTTTCTGAGCCGCTGGGCCGGCGGGAGTACGTGTCGCGTAGCCGGTTCCATAATCGACAGATTCGAAGCCGGCTTCATCCCCGGTTGGCCGAGGAACATAACTCCCGACGCGGAATACAAAGCGCCTATAAAGCCGGCGGGTGCTTTACGAAAAGCCGGCGTACGTACGTGTATCTACGCGAAAAATACCCGTCAGCAGGAATGTGGGTCGTCCCGCAACGAATCGATGAACATTATAGCGCCGGGCTAAGGCTATATGCCCCAGCCAGCTATCTAGGTACTGTTAACTCAGCAACGTCCGCTGTTCTTTCCGCGCGTTCCCTGTCCCAGTTTTACGACACTATTGAAACGCGACGCGTCCACGGGAACAGGTAAACGCCGAACGTCCTGGTCGAAAAGTTGGCAGCGGTCGTCCAGTTTTGTTTACGCCCCGTTTTACTATCGAAAGGATTGCCGGAACGGGCCGAAAGTCCGGTAACGATCAGAAACTCGTCGAGCCAGACGAATAAAAAGAAAATCGCGAAGGATCGTGACCGCAAGGTTTGAGTCAGGTAGACACGTCGCAAGGTCTCCTGATTCTGGTCGAAAATCATCTAGAAGACGTTCTACGTCTCGACTTATTGTTGGCCGTTTCTTCCTACCTGACTTGGCGGTTGCCAAGTGATACTAGGCGGAACTGGGTCGATCGTTATAGCCAGTCTTCCAAAAAAGGACTTTAAGGTAGTTGTGGTACAATGCTAGGCAAAAGTTTCCTGCGTATAGATGCACAGATGGAGCACAGACTCAAAAGGGCGGAAAGAAAGTTTTGAATATGAGTGTACAGCTTGAACTCGACTAGTTCCTCCTCTTCTAACAACTTGTTCTCCTGATTTATTTCATATAAATTCTGTTGGAGTCGACGGAAAGCAATATAAATATCATAAATATCATAAGAGTGTAGCATTTACTTTCTGTGCTTATTGGAACATAAAAAGCGTTGCTGACAGACGTTAATCTAAAGCAGATGCATGTTTAGATTAGGATACAGCTGAGAGGATATCAGGAAGAAAAGCACGGAGCTTTACGTTTCGGTGATGTATGTACACCGTAGGATGTTAGCGAGGATATCTCAGATTTAGCTAGGGAGGTAATATATCCGTGGCCAAGTCGCTTTCGACGTTGGAAGGCCGATATTCGACGGAACATGAGGCAAATATTTGCTACGTTTTTCACTGTTGATCACTGTGTTCAGCTATGCAAATTAACTTCCAACTCAAACGGCGGAACTTTGGAAACGCGTCCGACTGAAGATACTCGAAATTGGTGTACACTCTATGTGCACGTGCGAGACGCCCCGGCGACTTCGGGCATTCGATAATAAATTCAACATCCGAAGTTTATACGCGCGGGATTTCATTCACAGTAGAAATATTTACAATTAAGTAGCAAAGATTAACTCTAGGATTTTGTGATTGTATTTTGCAAAGGGAAATAAAAATTCAATTAAAGAGTAACGATATTTTTCTCAAAAAACGTGAATTCAAACGATGAAAATGTTGTTTCACGGTAAAAGAAATATTATATTTATTGTTGTTCGTTTGGTAGGTTTGCAGAGTTGATTAGATAAAAAGATTTTGGAATACAAACGTTGTATGGCATTGAATTAATGTTTGAAGCGCGCGGCGGACAATGCAGCGCTATGNGTAGAATTTTGTGATTATATTTTGCAAAGGGAAATAAAAATTCAATTAAAGAGCAACGATATTTTTCTCAAAAACGTGAATTCAAACGATGAAAATGTTGTTTCACGGTAAAAGAAATATTATATTTATTGTTGTTCGTTTGGTAGGTTTGCAGAGTTAATTAGATAAAAAGATTTTGGAATACAAACGTTGTATGGCATTGAATTAATGTTTGAAGCGCGCGGCGGACAATGCAGCGCTATGGATAAAGCCAACTTTTACCGCGCACGAAACTAAAAATACAAACCAATCTAAACGTCGTTTCCCATTTTCCATGCCAATTAAAAAGAAGCCAACATATCCGTACAACTCCATTCTATTTTTCAAATCCAATTTTAAGTTTCCAATTCGTTTTAAGCCAGCTTTAAACGTGTACGTGCTATAAATATCCTTGACAGTAAGCCGAAAAAGTAACCGGGCTGGTAGACGTTTCGGAAAGCTAATTTCAAGAAACATTTTTCATAAGGCATTTTTACCTATGCGTGGATGCGTCGTTTTCCACGCACCAGGAATGAAGTATATGCTTTGTCAGACAGACAGCGAACAAACGAATTTCGATGCGAATTATGCACATAATTTGAAACATACATATGTTCTGAAGTACTTAATTCCTGCTTGTACAAAACTCTTACTCTACACACCTACGCACTTTTTGCGACTACGTGTTGCATATTCTAAAACGTAAGCATGCCATGAAATGCTGTACCTCTATATTAAGTATAATTACGTGTTTAATTGAGAGTTACACATAAACCGCACTTAATTCATATAAAAATAGTGTCAGATAAAATGTATGCGTTGGTAAGTCTCAAAAGATGTTAAAATGGTTATTACGTCGCCTTAAAAAAATTAACTGAGGAAGATAATTTAATGCTAGAAGAATTTTAATCTTTAGAAAAAATTAGTGATCGTTAGAACTAGTATATTAATACGGAGAAGGTTAGTTCACAGTTTCATCGCAGAAATGAGAAATGTTGGTGTAATTAATTACTAAAGGAGAAAATTAGGAGAAATACTGGGATACGTATAGGTTGCTACCGCAAGGAAGTAACGCTGGGGCTTATAGTCGGGAGAAAGATTCAAAAGACAAGGGGGGGGGGTTATTTCGCGAGAGATTAAGAAGGAAGCCGGGGAGCAGGATCGCGTCTGATCGCCGCGGGGACGAGAAATCCTATTAAGCGATCCTAGTTTCTGTCTTCATTGTGCGCGTATCGTGGCTGACGTTTGGAAACCGGCCGCCGGAAATGGAACCGAGACAGACGGCGGAGGAAAACTGTACGTAGAGAGAGGGCGAGAGGAACTCCGCTGGGAACGGGGGGGGAAACGGGAAGAAGGAAAGGTACGAAAAGTGGGGTTTTGTGGAAATAGTATTGGCGGGCGCGCGGGGTCTTGCGAACCCCGGCAGGAATGGAGGATCATCGTTACCGGAAGCCTTCGACCGGAAATCTTGCCGACAACATGCCAGGCCAGGAGATGGTCTCCTCCGTCTCTCTTCCGGTCGCGCTTTTTGCCCCGGCGCCCATTCAATTTGCACTTTTTTGCGTTTACGCGCTCACTGACGCCATTCGGTTCGGCAGTTAACTGCCGAGCAGACGTCGACCCGTGTAGCTTTCCCGGTGCACTGGCTCGTTCTGAATATGGAGGGTCCAGTCTCGGGAAAGTCCTCTCGAAGATTGCTTGTACCGCTTCACGCTCCTTAAATAGAGGAGTTTATTTGATTGGAACTCTGAGAAAGCAGTGACAAAGTTCTTTATTCAAAACGTACAGTATTTTAAAATCAAGGGGCGCGGAAGCGCCCCGAAGGCAAGTTTCAGTCCTGAACATGCCTGCGGGTACCGCGTACCCTTATATACACGTAAATTCGACATTTTGAATTTCTTTCTTCAATATAATTGTACAATCGGGGACAGTGAAGTTTAGCCACCTTCGCGTTTGTGTGCGTTCCCTAGCGGGACACATTGAAATTTCAATATGTCCGCACACAAACGCGAAGGTGGCTAAACTTCACTGTCCGAATCTGTACTTATTGCACTTTCTTAATGTTTTAAGGTTGTTAACATAGTTTCATAGGCTACTTTACAATCTGCAACAAGTCGAATTGAAAAAGATGTTCTTAATGCAGAGATATTTCAAAAAAGTTACTAGAAGTGCCGATTACAAAATAATTCTTCGTCTCCCTAGTTTTGTTTTTACGCACGAAGTCATCAGGAAGTCAATGACCAACTTACAAATATG
>SMSR01014273.1:64186-75900 GCA_019453355.1 Ceratina japonica
AACATCACTATTTTAATAATAAAAGATAAAAGTCTCATCTCACAAAATTTTACCGTATAATATACTCCACGTACGTTTAAAACTCTCAAAATGGTACTTGAGCCACTTTCAAAATAAGAATTTCAATCATTCTATTAACTAGCTACGTTTTCGATTGCAAAATCTTTCTGTTTTTAAACATATTAGTTACAATTTCTTTCAAAATGGAAAGATAACGTACAAATGCAAATGTTAAAATAGCTAGCTTGATTTAAAAAAAAATGGACTTAGGTCACTTTCAAAATAAACGACTCATTTATATTAGAAATCTTCTGATAAAGTTTCTAATGCGGAGGCTTTGAAATTGTGTTTGAATCTCGTTATAAATCTGTTGATTCGACATAATTTTATGAAAGGTAAAAAAATTAGCGAACTTGGAGGTAAACGGGAGTCGAATTGAAGGGCAGGGCGTGGAGTTCGAAATAGGATACAATGGCGAAGGGAATCGGAGATTCTTACCAGATTCTGTCGCCCATCCTCGCGGTTAGTTGCGGTGAGAACCCTCGAGTCACGTTTCTCGTCCAAGAACGCGAACCTCCGCCGGCATTAGGCACGTACGACGTGTGTAACCTACATTCAGCAAGCTCAGCTACCTGAGATCTCCGAAAGCTACGGATCCTGAAGGAGAGGATCTTCGTCTACCGTAACCGAATGTCGATCGCCGTGCTGCTGCCCTCCTTCCCCAATTTCCGTCCGTATGAAACTCTTATCCTTTCGTAGCATACGTTCTCGTTCCTTTCAAAACACCCTCTAGCCAAAGCGCTTTTGCGTATTACATTTTTCGTGGCGTTTAATAACAGGTCGCGTTCATCAAGAAGGATAAAATAAACACTGGAGGGTAGTAGGGTAGCATCGCCGGTGAAGTGGTTCAATAAACTGCGTGTCGCGTGAACACCGCGAAAAATTGTACAGTCTTACACTCTCATAAAAATTCTCTACCCTTTTATCAAGTCCCATCATTTCAGTATTAAATTGTTTGGTTATATTCTCACAAGTGAAAAATACAAATCAGGAACTATTAAAAGTAATATTTCTAAAATGTTTCAAGACGAGCTATTTGATTGAACGATTTGTTTTATTATTGAGAATTCAACTATTTCTCCCACAATGTGTGATTATTAAAAATATTCATAATTTTATTGTAGACTTTATCGTGTCACATTCTTACGCGTCACGTTTTTGGAAACAAAGTGTCTGGATATATGTAGAAGGGGTAGAAGTATTTGCGGATTCTGTAATTTCGATCCGAAATCGCTGCCAAGAGCGCTGAACGATCGCTTATGACCCTGATTTCATTCTCGGTCTACCGTGGCTCGTGCTAAGTTCCCGTCTTTAATATCCAGGATATTAAATACTCCTGCCTGAGCAGATAACGTATCGCCCCGAAATTCTCAAGGGGTAACGGAATTCCGTGGCAGGCAGGCAGGATCCTGGGAAGGCCGCGAAATGAGAAAGCAGGAGGAACAAGGCGTAGACGGTTTATTTCCGAACGGAAAGAATTATATCTTACTGCCCTGTTTTTGTCTGTACTTAAAGGGGAATTGAGTAAAGCACCAGAAACGTGAAACATGTACTGCAGATTTTTATTCACTTTGTATAAACGAACTTTGACCGAAGCTATTTCATTTTATAGTTGGAACTAGCTTCCATAGTAGCTATAGTAGTCCGTAGAGTGATATATGCTCTAAGAAAATATACATATTACGAAATTAATCAATGAATTGGCAGAATAATAAAAGAATAACCTAAAGCGGACACAGATCCATATACAAATGGAGGATATTCTCAATTTATAATTTCATTATATTTTTTAACAATGGCATTATACAATCGAATTGGGAAATTACTTTGAATTAAAATTTGAACAAAAGAAATACATGCACTTGCAATGAAACCTGATTTTTAACGATGTCAGAGAAACCTGATATGAGTAATATGAAAAATAATTTTTTTTACTACACGAAATCGATAAAAATATATATCAAATTTTTTTATTTCACCTCTAGATTTCCAAAATAAATGAAAATATTTTCTTTCTCGACAGCGAAATGAACTTAAATAACCGTTGAAAAAATTTACCTATATCTTGCTGGCTTCTTCTATTTCGCCTTTTGATAACCGAACACCGTTCACATCGATCCTGGCACCAGCGAACGCAGCTCGATATACTAATGCTGCTGCAACGACTGATATACTTGTAGATCGCAGGCAGGTATAGTTCGCAGTCGCACAATGCACGGAAAGGCTCATACGGGCAGTATCTATCCGACGATGAGTTTCAGATGGCCCTTTCAGCCTTCATGCGGTCCGGTTCATCCTGCCATTCGGGCCCCTATTCCTACTATCGTTGAAACCTTTCCACTGTCTGCTTAAATAAAGATGCGGTTAGGCTCTATATGTATAGGTATAGTCTCTAGCCAAATATTCCGAACAGGTTGAAATTATTTAGATGTGTGAGACCACTATATTACCAATCACATTTAAATCTGCAACAATTCTTTTTCTGATTTATTGTATTATATATTTTACAAAAAATATTTCAATGAAGCACGTTTATTTTACCTCTGTATTACTTATTTCGACGTGTATATTTCACAAGAAAATATTGCCTCGCCTTTTATAAATAATTACGGACACGTAACCATTTCTTGGTTATCAATTTGCATAGTTACACGGTGTCAGCCGAATGCAACGCGAGATTTAAATTACTAAAGCGCGGACGCGCTTTCTTTCAATTTTTCATGACAGGTATACGCTTAATACGACGTCATACCCGTTGGAACAGGAATTCGTTTAAATTTTTTATACACGCTGAAATTGAAACAAAATTTGTTCCAGTATAGCTTCTCTTTTCAACGCGGTCGTTCATTTTCCCGCTGATCTGATTGCCGTACAAATATTTTTACATTTCCGGCCTTGATGCAACTCGCAGACACGTTCAATCATGAATTTCGAAATACAATTAATAAAAGCAGAAGCTACTTTTGTGTTCGGTATAAATTTTACTTTTTAATTACAACGGTATTATTTTCTGTTGCATAAAAATGACCTAAAATGAATAAACATTTTTGTTAAGCATATTTTAATATATAGATATATTGAATATAGAATTCATATACTTTTATTGTTAGTAACTATAAAAATAGTCGTCTTTATAATTAAAACACGTAATATAAAAATAATAATTGAATGATAGCTATTAGACGTAAATGTTAATAACATATCCTTAAAATTCTGTCCTATTTTTGTGTTCAATATAAATTTTATTTTTAATTACAACGGTAATATTATTTCCTGTTGCATAAAAATAAGCTAAAAGGAGTAAACATTCTTGTTAAGCATATTTTAATATACAGCTACATTGAATATAGAATTTATATACTTTTATTATTAGTAACTGTAAAAATAATCGTCTTTGTAATTAAAACACGTAATTTAAAAATAATAATGTACTGGCAGATCGAAGTAAATGTTGTTAATAACATATCCCCTTTAATCCACGAGCGGAGACAGTGGAAACGCAATACCCCTGGGCGTCGCACCATATGACACCCAGAACGACGAAATATTGCGGTCGACTTGGCCTTCGTTGGGCATCAAACACTTTCAGAATATCGCATTAATGCAATATCGAGTTACCAGGGGTAGAAAAGTTGAAGTGCTTCCACTGGCCTGGGAGAGGACTAGAGGACCACACGCGAGCACACACGCAACCCTAGCGCGTGGGTGTTCACGTAACGTGTTCCTTTTCTTTTCCTAATCTCGAGGTTTCACGCGCTACGAACGACCGTGCACTCGGATAATAATTTCCCGAGGTAATAACGTTAAACTTAATTTGCCGAGGGTTTCGCGTGATAATCTGAGTACGTACCTGTTAATACTGGCCCCTTTTATCTCGCAATTAATAACGCCGCTGGAACCGGTTGCAAATATTCCTGTCTCTGCACCCATGTATCAAGTTCAAATGTCCTGCCCCTGGTTATCTTAAGTAATAACAAATGAGAACGTATTATTAAAGATATATGTCTGCGAATTAAATTACTTCCTTATTTCAGTCTTTTTACATACATATATATTTTTTTAGTTATTTTATACACATCATGTGTATTAANAATACATACAAATATTACTTCTTACTTATTACTTTCAGAAGTTCGTGCCGATTTTTAGTAGATGGATTAAAGTAGAACTGAGTACAGGTACCTCAAACGATTTTGGGCCAATTTCAATTGCACNAAAACATATAATAAAAACGAAATTAGAATGTTGTTGCTTGTATTGTTAATAAAAGCGTATTTTTAATGTTTCAGGTATGTATACTATTCGAATTAACGAGATACACGATTGCGGGAAAGTTGAGACCGTAAGTAACAGAAAATTACTCCAATTATAAGTTTTCTCAACGATCCTTCAACAAAATATAAATTCAGAATCAATTCGGAGCAGATACNAACGATTGCGGGAAAGTTGAGACTGTAAGTAACAGAAAATTATACTCCAATTATAAGTTTTCTCAACGATCCTTCAACAAAATATAAATTCAGAATCAATTCGGAGCAGATATAATTAACACACGATTAACTGATTATGTTCACAAAGCATTTTGTAGTAAATTAAAAGTAGACAAACTTTGTCGATAAAAATAATAATGGTGAGATATGAGAGCTCGTTTTGGTACAAAGAAATATGTCAATCATTTTGAAAGTTGGAAAGTGGAGCATGTAGTGAGCACAGGGTTTAATTGACAGAAAATCGATAAGCCTGTGGTTCAGAGTTTATTAAATACATACATATAAATGATGTAGGTAATATATTGATACATACACGGTGAATATTCATTGCGACATCCGGCAGACATGTATGCATTAAAAACTTAAAATTTGTTTGTATCGGTAATATTTATTAACTGTAATTCAAGCGACATGAAGAAGTTGTCGTACGAGAAATTCCGGTCAACTCGAATTTTCCTCAAGCTTTTAAGGCGTGTACGGAAAATGTATTTCCTCCCTAGGAACTAGTCGCGGCCGTGCAGTAAATTACGTAGCAACACAAAACTGTTCTTCTTCGCGTTACCGACAATTAACCGCCTGGAAGAGAAATATTACCCGCGATAGTTCTTACGTAACCGCCGAAAATCACATTAACGGCGCGGCGTAACGAGCGTTGCCAGCTTCCGAAATTCGGCGGAACTTCCGGGCCGGCGCGTCGCGACGCCCCGCGCCGGTGGGACGAATGCTGCAGTGTGAGTATATCCTCCCCCGCGTTTTCTCTGCAGAGGTTCGCCTGTATAACGGGTGAGCTTAAAATAGTTCAAGGTCGTTCGGTATCGATTCGAGGAGGCGAAGTTCACGGGGTCGGTAACGGCTTGCGTCAGAGCGGCGGCATCCTATAGCGCGGTTCAGCCTCGACACGGAAACGATTCGACGGTCCTTAAAGGATCCCGCGTTTCGCCCCGACCTGGAATACAGGTTAATTTCCTACTCAGCCGGCGCCGACCGGTTCCGCCCGGCGGACCTCAGCCACTCGTTAACTGGAACGGGACCCAGTTGTCGACCAGATTTTCGCGATACGAACAAAGCCGCGCTGGACGTACCTACCCTCGGCGCTCGTTTCTGATTCGAAGCGTGCACCGGAGCGAGGCCGGGCGACCCCGGGAATGGCGCAGGATTTGCGAATCAAACGGCGCCGTTGCGACGGGGTCGACCGAGTTCCAGGCTTAGCCCGACCTTGCAAGGCTTCTCCTCGGGCGCACGTAACCTGGCCTCCGCAGGATTCCGCGTCGCAATTTAAAACTTGCCTCGTCGCGAATTCGGAACACGTACACCGCTCGCTCGCTCGTTGATTACGTCGATGCCATATTCCGCGATAGGAACCGGGTCACCGATGAAAGTGCCATTTTCACAAAGGACACGATTCGAAACTCATGATCGCATGGACAAAATGAACTGATCACGCAGGAGGAAAGAATTTAATCTATATAAATAGTTATGTTTGTTTGGTCAACGATTCAGCGTAGATATTTCTAAACGTGTGCATTTTTAAACATATTTTTAACTAATCTGGAAATTCCTGAATTATTACAAAATATATTATGTATTATATTGTATTAGTAAGAACGACTAAAGTTTTGCTGTTAGCACGTTAATCATTTATTAAATTAATTGAAGCTTCCTGATATTTAATGTACTCGAACGTGGAATGCGTGTAATATTTCGTTAATCAACAACCTGGTAATTGATTTATTGCTTCCGGTATTGATTTTATAATATACACGAAGTATATAAAAAATGGACATGAATTCGTCTAGAAAGTAAATGGTTAAATGTATTATGCTCTATTTCTAAATATTAAGAGTGACGTGCAAATTAGATATGTACACTGCGAAGACACACATTGACCTCCAGCCATTTATTTCTTTAATAGGAAACGATGCTTGAAATTTAAACACGTAGATAACGCGGTTAACGTTTCCGTAAAACAAGTAAAAGTCGTAGTGTATACTGTACACAGTGAATATAGCTACTCGACGCAGCGGTGACTGCAGCAAAGATTCGCGTTGGGTTTGTGCAGATAGAGCACAGTTCCCTGCAACGTAAAGAAGCTACGAGACTGGTTGCTTTGCGAATGAAAATGAATGCTGTTTAATCTCTATATTGTGCGTTCTATATTTCATACAAAGATTTTTCGTTCCTCCTTCGTGCTGCTTTTCGTTATTCCCAGCCGCGTGTATTTAATAAGATAGCGTCCATCGTGCACCGCGTCTGAATTATGCATATTTCAAATTCTAAATCAGGTTACTTTGCTGCTCATCGAGATACTATGATGCGTTATTATTCCAAACGTAGACACTGTTACTAGTTTTGATATATTCTCTGAGGAGATCTACGAGTACTCTATGTAATAATGAATATACCATTGCGTACCATTCGTCGAAATAGTGAGAAAACTTGTATTCATAGGGTAATGCATATTTAACAAACAATACAAATATTATTGGGTTGCTCCGAAAGTTCGTGCCGATTTTTAGTAGATGGATTAAAGCAGGACTGAGTACAGGTACCTCAAACGATTTTGGGCCAATTTCAATTGCACATAACGCCACAACTATTCCAAAATCGTTTGAGACGTTTATTTGTTCCCGATCATTCTGATGTACTCAGTCCTACCCTAATCCATCTACTAAAAATCGGCACGAACTTTTAAAATACCCCAATATTAGTATTCTGATTTTTTAAAATTATCAGAATTTCAAAACAACGTACACGTGTCCAGCGTGAACTCATATACAGCTTTTTACTATTGAGCCGCGATGTCACGCCAAGCGGAAGGCTGTGTGCAATGCGCAGGAAGCCTGGTGACACTGAAATAATGGTCGCCGCAGTGTTTGAACGCCGGGCGTCGTCGGTTAGTTAATTATCAGCGCGTTTAAGCGGATGCCCCTGTAAATATGATTTTGCATCTTGTTTGCGGAGATTGTACCGTGACGCGGAACCGGCCGGACCTGGACCAGGCCAATAAATTGCCGGTGGACGACGCGGTCGCGCGCGTTAATTGCACCCGATTGCTCAAACATGTCTGAAATGAGACTGATCAAAAATGTCAGGTACATGCACAGGGACAGAGATGAAGCGTAACAGTTCACTTGGTTTTGTAAAAATTGATTAACATCGATCAGTACACGTTCGACTATAAATATTTGATAGATTCAGTGCATAAATTAATTGTATTTTCATATATTAAAAATTCTCAGATTCATTACAATTTTGTATTTGAATAAGTCACTAATCTGTGAGAGAATTCAACGTGTAATTAAAGTCTTGTACACGTACGATCAAAAGTTTTTCAGTCTCCTAATATGTACAGGGAAAGAGATGGAGCCTAACAATTCATTTCATTCGCGTTGTAATAATTGATTAACATCGATTTGGCTATAAATATTTGATAGATTCAGTGCATAAATTAATTGTATTTCCATATATTAAAAATTCTCAGATTCATTACAATTTTGTATTTGAATGAGACACTAATCTGTGAAAGAATTCAACGTGTAATTAAAACTCTTGTACACGTACGATCAAAAGTTTTTCAGTCTCCTAATATGTACAGGGAAAGAGATGGAGCCTAACAATTCATTTCATTCGCGTTGTAATAATTGATTAACATCGATTTGGCTATAAATATTTGATAGATTCAGTGCATAAATTAATTGTATTTCCATATATTAAAAATTCTCAGATTCATTACAATTTTGTATTTGAATAAGTCACTAATCTGTGAGAGAATTCAACGTGTAATTAAAAGTCTTGTACACGTATGATCGAAAGTTTTTCAGTCCGCAGTTATAATTGGTCAGAAAAAGGTTCTAATTGCGAGTGAAAATTTTATGAACATTTCCTTGGGCTTTTTGCGCGTTCAGTAAACACGATACTTATCTCGGTTTAGTGTACGATAGGAAACGACATTGCTCGTGAAACGAGGTGATAGTTAGTACGTACGAGCGCCATTAAGAGGTAGTTGGACATCGGTGACGAGATATGCCAAGAGCAGAATGCGAGTTTTACGTTGATGAGACAGATTATATCGAAACATTAACCGGGCAGTTTCATGCTGAAATATTTTCCTGCCGCGGCGCGTGTATACGCGTGTCCGCGTANGTCACTAATCTGTGAGAGAATTCAACGTGTAATTAAAACTCTTGTACACGTACGATCAAAAGTTTTTCAGTCTCCTAATATGTACAGGGAAAGAGATGGAGCCTAACAATTCATTTCATTCGCGTTGTAATAATTGATTAACATCGATTTGGCTATAAATATTTGATAGATTCAGTGCATAAATTAATTGTATTTCCATATATTAAAAATTCTCAGATTCATTACAATTTTGTATTTGAATAAGTCACTAATCTGTGAGAGAATTCAACGTGTAATTAAAAGTCTTGTACACGTATGATCGAAAGTTTTTCAGTCCGCAGTTATAATTGGTCAGAAAAAGGTTCTAATTGCGAGTGAAAATTTTATGAACATTTCCTTGGGCTTTTTGCGCGTTCAGTAAACACGATACTTATCTCGGTTTAGTGTACGATAGGAAACGACATTGCTCGTGAAACGAGGTGATAGTTAGTACGTACGAGCGCCATTAAGAGGTAGTTGGACATCGGTGACGAGATATGCCAAGAGCAGAATGCGAGTTTTACGTTGATGAGACAGATTATATCGAAACATTAACCGGGCAGTTTCATGCTGAAATATTTTCCTGCCGCGGCGCGTGTATACGCGTGTCCGCGTAAAAACACGCGGAGCTACCCTTGAAACGTAAATATCGCGTGTTCCAAAGTAGCGGATTTAAACGAATTGAAATTTGTCCGTTTTAATGAACCCGCATTTCAACGGGGCTCGATATTCCGCATATTAAATTCGAATAGCAGAATAACGTTCACGAAAATTGCACCTTTTCCTCAGCCGTGATCCCATATTAATTAACTGAATAATACAGTTCTATCATTATTAAACATTAATTCTCTACGTCCAGGAATAGCTGATAGGAATCGAAGTTTGAGATAGTGCATTTGAGTTAATTTGAATATCTGCGATCTACATATTCAATCGCAAGGAATTTATTCAGAAATATCAAATGAATGAGGAAAATGTTCTTTATTTTCAGTCACTTTTCCATAATTTTATTATTCTAGTTATTCTTCGTTCTGTAATTTTATGCTGTGTAACAACTGATATAATTGCCAACAAGGATGACTATTAATTTACGTATCTCAGACGTAGGGAAATATTAATTCTACAAATAGAAGATCATTTTTATTGGTTTTGTATAATACTTAGGAAATGACCCGCGCAGGAGGAATTACGATCCCGTTCATGCCGCTCTCGCGCCATTTGAGGGTACACTTTATCCACAAGCAGATCCGGAGGACAAATATACGTCTTACGATGATTTAAAGAGCCAAAAACGCGAGGAATGTCTCTCGATGGTGCTTTAAAAATTCCGCTCGCGCACGTATTCGTCCCCCACATAAACCGGGGAGCCAGGCGAGCAGAGGAGCTCTTGGCTTTTCCGTCCTCGGTGTCGCGAAATTACACGCTTTAGCGAGCCCGCGGAACTTCCGGAAATAATGGCGCCCGTTTCGTATTCAGCCAGGACTTCCCGGTCCTCCGGCTCTGTACCGGGGGGGATCTTAGGACCGGGCGCGATGGCCAGGCCGAAAACGTCTTCCTGGCCCCTCCGGCCATTCGTTTTCGGTCTCTTTTGGGATCGCGCGCAATATGTCGCGGTGGATGGCACGTTTTGTCGGTGCCCGGTACCCCCTATGGGGTGGACTCGGTCGCAGGGGGGCGAGAAAGGGATAAGCCGTGGATGAAGGACTGCGGCAACGGCATAACCGATGGACTGTCTCTCCGCCCAATGAATCATACAGCCTCCGCCGCGCCACCATACTGCGTCATAGTCCGGACGATCTATCGACGTGTGCCCGACCCCCTTACGCAATATGCGGCCACGATCTAACCCCTTTCCTCGGACTCCGAACAGAGCGAACGACGCTCGTACGGCGATGGGGAAAACCGACGGTTACGATTTGTTCACGCGCCAACGAGAACATCCGTATTTGTTCCAGTTTTTCTCAGCTATTGATCACTCGGTCGGTTAGGTTCTTGCGGCTGGGGCATCCTTCGAGTGCTACTGACGAGTAGCCTTGTTTTTATCTTATCTGAAGAAAATTGTAGTAGTTGGAGTTCTATTTTATTTTTCTGATCAATAAAATTTAAGTCGAGTTAAGTTACTCGATATAAAATGTTTTTGGAAATGGGATAACGTCGGATTAGTATTAAAAAATAGTGTTGTTTATCTTATTTGAGGAGTTTTCTATGAAAAATGGATTTCAGAAATTAATCTATTCTAGTATTTATTGGACTCACTCAGTATGTAAAAACGATAGAACATTATACACAAGAAATCAATAAGAAAAAGAGTTCAATTTATTTATTATTTAGATGTTTTGGATCTTTGGCTCTTCGTTTTTGTTTTATTCTGGCTCATTTTCTGATTCTGTGAGCGTGTCACTTTTAATCGCGTAGAATCAATAAAAGTTAATTTAGTTAAACATATAGAACGTGAATATTTATTTCAACCCATGTCCAAGAGAAATTCTATTTTATTTCTTAGATCAATAAAATTTCAGTCGAGTAAGTTACTCGATATGCATTAAAAAGTAAAAAATAAAAATACCTTTTTTTTCAATTGGGATAACGTTCGATTATTAAGGGGGAAGAGTAGTCACGTGACTTTTCTAACACGCGTCGGCAACATAGAGTTTTTTAATTTTATTACAAAAGTGGTGTTATCCATAGACAAAAAGTTGCCTAATGAACGATAGGTGGATCTGCTTGCAAAGTCTTTTATAAGTTAGCAGCTATAGTTTATTGAAATTGGTTCTGTCTGAACTCTGTCTAGAAAATAGTCTTATTTTAATTTTGATTAGAAGCGTGTGAGTAACCGATTCCAGCATATCGAGTTCGGATCGATTCGGCAAAACTCGGCCAAGCTCGTGCATTGTTTCTAATTGCACAATCGTCGATTCAATTTTTGTACAACTTATGAGTTGCTTGGAGTCCACGGTCGACTATACGAAACGGATTTTTGTGAAACTTACAGCACTCAGAGAT
>SMSR01014274.1:0-11619 GCA_019453355.1 Ceratina japonica
TCTCCCTCCCGAACATCCCTCTCTGCCTCCTGTATTTCCCTCTGTCAGAGTAACAAAACATCCGCGTTGCGGAGGGAACGATGATAGTTTGGATGCGCGTCGCTAAGACGCGTTTATCCTCGTGGGAAAGAGAGATCCAGGCCCCCCGGATACGTTTCCGAACTTCCGTTGTACTCACCTAGTAGCCAGATCCCGGTGCACGAAGTTCAGATTCTCCAGGTATCGCATGCCCGACGCGATCTGAGCCGCCATGTAGATGAGACAGTTGAAACTGAAACGAGGAAACGGCGAGAGTTGCTAGATGACAAAGTTAAGGTACGGGGCGACGCGAGCCTTTCGCGTCGGCTGGGTATATAGTATAGGAGAGACCGAGAGTTGCGGGCGTCGTCGTCGTCGTCGTCGTCGTCGTCGTCGCCGCGTCGTGGAACGCGAAAACTGGGAAGGGTAAGGGCTGGTTGACTGTACAGACTAGCTACGTCGCTCACGATTAATAAACGTTTCAAACTCCGGCGAAACTTATTGGGTGTTAACTTCGCGACGCCTCGCCGCAGCGGGGATGAAACTAAATCTCGAGTCGCGTTGACGAACGCCGATGTTTCACGCGGGGATTATTGAAATTCTCCCGTTTGATTAATTTTCATACGCGCGCCGCCTAACAAAATTTCCTCACCAATAAGCGTTGCAGGAGTTCTGGATAATTTCACATTCGTTAAAAATTGAATAAGGTAAATGTCCGGATTTCTAATGGTAGAAATAAAGGTAACCATGATTTTGCTGGCAATTAAATATAGTTGTATAAGTTATATAGTTGTATAAGTACAAATTTGCTGAATTGTTTGCAAATTTCTTGCCAATTTTTATAGAATATTTATAAAAGAAGAAATTATACTTGCATTGTACTTGAACAATTTCATACAACCCAATTGAGTCTTATAACGTGTATTACGTCATGAAATTAGAAATAAAGTATAATAAGGTTAAAAACTAATAGAAACTGTTTTTATTGGATTAAAAATTGAAAGAAAGTAAATGTCCCGATCCCTAATGAAAGAAATAAAAGTGACCTTGATTTCGCTGGTAATTGAACGTAAAGTAAAATGTGTGAGTACAAATTTGTTGAATTTTTTGCAAATTTTGTGCTCACTTTTATAGAATATTTGTAAAGGAAGAAATTCATTATAATTGACTAATTTTTTAAAAGCCAATTGAGTCTTATAACGTGTATTATGTCATGGAATTAAAAATAAAATATAATAAGGTTAAAAACAAATGGAAATTCTTAGGAAGGCCTCGCCTTGCCTCGTTCGCGTTCGTGCTCAGATGAATACGCGTCTTTAGGCCTGAAAGATTGGGCCTCAGTATACATAGATAAACAAGAGTACGAATGGGATTGCATTGGGAAATGGTAAATGGGGATGGGGGTGCAGAACGATAAAAAACTGAACTGTTCCCGGTAGTGGAGACTCGTAGACGGTAGTATAAAATCTACTCATGCGGCAAATTTTAGATTTTTCTAACCGTTAAATCGATTTGGTTGTGAACCTCCTTAAGGGACGGGTTAAGGTTAAATGGATAGTTACCTGAGGGTTTTGACGCCGATCGGCATGGAATGGGCGTCCTCGGCAGTGATATGCGTCTTGAGGAATTGGCATAGGTCTCCGTGTTCCAGGTACTCCATCACCACGCAGTAGGGCTCCTCGCGGCAGCAAGCCCCGAGCACTCTGGCGATATTGCGATCCTCCAGGGCTGCCAGGATCCTTACGTCTCGTTGGAAATCCAACCTTAACAATACCGAAGAGCTTATAAACCATTATCTTCGCACGATCTCCCTACGCCCCAATTACGTCTGCTAAAATAGTGCAACTATGCGGCGCGGCAGCGCGATCAACTTTCTTGCACGCAATCGGTAGAAATTCGCCCAAGTTTTTGTCCCGGCCAAATAAACAGGGCGCGATAAACGTAAAAGAAACTGTGCGCCGAGTTTAATTTTGCATCGGGCCGAGGAAACGGGGGATTGTTAAGGGGAATGGACCCATTACCCGGACTCGGCAGTGTCCATTGGCACGGAATAACCGTAAGATTTTCGAGCCGAAGTTTCGGTGTTTCGTTTGCATGCCGGTAATGCGAGGCGAGAACGAGTTAGCCCGGGACGGACGGGACGGGACGGGACGGGACGCGGCCGTGGCGTGTAAAAGGAAAGTTCGCTTTCCGGGAGCGTAGGTACACACGTACGGTAACAAGCCGCGTTTCCTCGCAGCATCGTTACTTCGGCCTTACTTACGATCGACTTGGTAATGGCACTCTCGCGTGATAGCTTAATGCGGACCGTTAACAAAACTACGTGCCTCGTATCGATTCCCCATAAACTGCGAATTCTGCTGCGTATACCGACACTGGCGACGCGTGGGCGACCCCGGCTAAATTCTATGCGAAATAATACGTTATTCCCTCTCGTCTGGCTCCCGGTCGGACTCGCGTTAATTGCGTCCGTCGCGCGCGTCCGCCTTATCGAGCGCGCGTGATTGAGCGATCGGTGGAAACGGGAATTATTTTATGCGAATCACGGAGATAACCGTGAGACGTGTAATTAATTCTTTTCGATGAATATTCATAGGGCGAAGACGGAACGTTCGAATGAAGTACACTCCTCTTCATAAATCTCAAGACACTTTCAGGTATTCCTCGGTATCGAACAATTTTTCATCTTTTCAGTTTATTGATAATGGTATTGAATAGTTAAATATTTGCAATCATTAACCCCTTGCCGTATTTTAACGAGTCTGACTCGTGATTATAATTTTGTACTAGATATAAGTATCATGAGTCGAACTAGTGATCAAAATTTTATAGCACACGTGGGTATCACAAATCAGACTCGTGGTCGTAATCTCATGTCCACCCAGAATGTGCAAAGTTTGTTGTACGTATAAAAAACGGAGGAAAACGATTTAAGAATGGACAAGGCTCGAAGTTTCCCGAGCTAAATGGTACGGGAAGGGGTTAAATTATTATTTATTTTTACATTTATTGAATTAATAGTATTGAATAGCATTGAATTAATAAATACACATTCTAAAAAATTGCAATTTACTTGCAATCATTAATACAAACATATTGTTTATTATTACATTTATTGAATTAATAGTATTGAACAGCATTGAATTAATAAATACACATTCTAAAAAATTGCAATTTACTTGCAATCATTAATACAAACATATTGTTTATTATTACATTTATTGAATTAATAGTATTGAACAGCATTGAATTAATAAATACACATTCTAAAAAATTGCAATTTACTTGCAATCATTAATACAAACATATTGTTTATTATTACATTTATTGAATTAATAGTATTGAACAGCATTGAATTAATAAATACACATTCTAAAAAATTGCAATTTACTTGCAATCATTAATACAAACATATTGTTTATTATTACATTTATTGAATTAATAGTATTGAACAGCATTGAATTAATAAATACACATTCTAAAAAATTGCAATTTACTTGCAATCATTAATACAAACATATTGTTTATTATTACATTTATTGAATTAATAGTATTGAACAGCATTGAATTAATAAATACACATTCTAAAAAATTGCAATTTACTTGCAATCATTAATACAAACATATTGTTTATTATTACATTTATTGAATTAATAGTATTGAACAGCATTGAATTAATAAATACACATTCTAAAAAATTGCAATTTACTTGCAATCATTAATACAAACATATTGTTTATTATTACATTTATTGAATTAATAGTATTGAACAGCATTGAATTAATAAATACACATTCTAAAAAATTGCAATTTACTTGCAATCATTAATACAAACATATTGTTTATTATTACATTTATTGAATTAATAGTATTGAACAGCATTGAATTAATAAATACACATTCTAAAAAATTGCAATTTACTTGCAATCATTAATACAAACATATTGTTTATTATTACATTTATTGAATTAATAGTATTGAACAGCATTGAATTAATAAATACACATTCTAAAAAATTGCAATTTACTTGCAATCATTAATACAAACATATTGTTTATTATTACATTTATTGAATTAATAGTATTGAACAGCATTGAATTAATAAATACACATTCTAAAAAATTGCAATTTACTTGCAATCATTAATACAAACATATTGTTTATTATTACATTTATTGAATTAATAGTATTGAACAGCATTGAATTAATAAATACACATTCTAAAAAATTGCAATTTACTTGCAATCATTAATACAAACATATTGTTTATTATTACATTTATTGAATTAATAGTATTGAACAGCATTGAATTAATAAATACACATTCTAAAAAATTGCAATTTACTTGCAATCATTAATACAAACATATTGTTTATTATTACATTTATTGAATTAATAGTATTGAACAGCATTGAATTAATAAATACACATTCTAAAAAATTGCAATTTACTTGCAATCATTAATACAAACATATTGTTTATTATTACATTTATTGAATTAATAGTATTGAACAGCATTGAATTAATAAATACACATTCTAAAAAATTGCAATTTACTTGCAATCATTAATACAAACATATTGTTTATTATTACATTTATTGAATTAATAGTATTGAACAGCATTGAATTAATAAATACACATTCTAAAAAATTGCAATTTACTTGCAATCATTAATACAAACATATTGTTTATTATTACATTTATTGAATTAATAGTATTGAACAGCATTGAATTAATAAATACACATTCTAAAAAATTGCAATTTACTTGCAATCATTAATACAAACATATTGTTTATTATTACATTTATTGAATTAATAGTATTGAACAGCATTGAATTAATAAATACACATTCTAAAAAATTGCAATTTACTTGCAATCATTAATACAAACATATTGTTTATTATTACATTTATTGAATTAATAGTATTGAACAGCATTGAATTAATAAATACACATTCTAAAAAATTGCAATTTACTTGCAATCATTAATACAAACATATTGTTTATTATTACATTTATTGAATTAATAGTATTGAACAGCATTGAATTAATAAATACACATTCTAAAAAATTGCAATTTACTTGCAATCATTAATACAAACATATTGTTTATTATTACATTTATTGAATTAATAGTATTGAACAGCATTGAATTAATAAATACACATTCTAAAAAATTGCAATTTACTTGCAATCATTAATACAAACATATTGTTTATTATTACATTTATTGAATTAATAGTATTGAACAGCATTGAATTAATAAATACACATTCTAAAAAATTGCAATTTACTTGCAATCATTAATACAAACATATTGTTTATTATTACATTTATTGAATTAATAGTATTGAACAGCATTGAATTAATAAATACACATTCTAAAAAATTGCAATTTACTTGCAATCATTAATACAAACATATTGTTTATTATTACATTTATTGAATTAATAGTATTGAACAGCATTGAATTAATAAATACACATTCTAAAAAATTGCAATTTACTTGCAATCATTAATACAAACATATTGTTTATTATTACATTTATTGAATTAATAGTATTGAACAGCATTGAATTAATAAATACACATTCTAAAAAATTGCAATTTACTTGCAATCATTAATACAAACATATTGTTTATTATTACATTTATTGAATTAATAGTATTGAACAGCATTGAATTAATAAATACACATTCTAAAAAATTGCAATTTACTTGCAATCATTAATACAAACATATTGTTTATTATTACATTTATTGAATTAATAGTATTGAACAGCATTGAATTAATAAATACACATTCTAAAAAATTGCAATTTACTTGCAATCATTAATACAAACATATTGTTTATTATTACATTTATTGAATTAATAGTATTGAACAGCATTGAATTAATAAATACACATTCTAAAAAATTGCAATTTACTTGCAATCATTAATACAAACATATTGTTTATTATTACATTTATTGAATTAATAGTATTGAACAGCATTGAATTAATAAATACACATTCTAAAAAATTGCAATTTACTTGCAATCATTAATACAAACATATTGTTTATTATTACATTTATTGAATTAATAGTATTGAACAGCATTGAATTAATAAATACACATTCTAAAAAATTGCAATTTACTTGCAATCATTAATACAAACATATTGTTTATTATTACATTTATTGAATTAATAGTATTGAACAGCATTGAATTAATAAATACACATTCTAAAAAATTGCAATTTACTTGCAATCATTAATACAAACATATTGTTTATTATTACATTTATTGAATTAATAGTATTGAACAGCATTGAATTAATAAATACACATTCTAAAAAATTGCAATTTACTTGCAATCATTAATACAAACATATTGTTTATTATTACATTTATTGAATTAATAGTATTGAACAGCATTGAATTAATAAATACACATTCTAAAAAATTGCAATTTACTTGCAATCATTAATACAAACATATTGTTTATTATTACATTTATTGAATTAATAGTATTGAACAGCATTGAATTAATAAATACACATTCTAAAAAATTGCAATTTACTTGCAATCATTAATACAAACATATTGTTTATTATTACATTTATTGAATTAATAGTATTGAACAGCATTGAATTAATAAATACACATTCTAAAAAATTGCAATTTACTTGCAATCATTAATACAAACATATTGTTTATTATTACATTTATTGAATTAATAGTATTGAATAGCATTGAATTAATAAATACACATTCTAAAAAATTGCAATTTACTTGCAATCATTAATACAAACATATTGTTTATTATTACATTTATTGAATTAATAGTATTGAACAGCATTGAATTAATAAATACACATTCTAAAAAATTGCAATTTACTTGCAATCATTAATACAAACATATTGTTTATTATTACATTTATTGAATTAATAGTATTGAACAGCATTGAATTAAGAAATACACATTCTAAAAAATTGCAATTTACTTGCAATCATTAATACAAACATATTGTTTATTATTTCATTTATTGAATTAATAGTATTGAACAGCATTGAATTAATAAATATACATTCTAAAAAATTGCAATTTATTTGCAATCATTAAATTATTATTTATTATTACATTTACAATTAGATTATTATTATTATTGAAGTCATTAAATAGACTATTTATTATTATTATTGAAGTCATTAAATATGATATTATTTTTGAAGTCATTAAATAGAAACGTTGAAATGATTTTTTAATAACAATTCTTGTTGATAGTTAAAAGCGTCGAATGGCCAGAGAGAGTATCGGCGAGAATAATAGCCGTGGTTATTAACGGCAGGAAAAAGCCAGTTCGATAATGAATAAAATATGAAACCGTGGAACGGCCTCGGGAGTGCGTGCGCGGTTAAATCGTATCCAGGATCGAAGGACCCACGCAACGCCGTTTTTAACGAGAACACGGGGGAACGTTAGCCGGCTCGTTATTTAGCGTTATTTCGGACAAAGCGCAAGAGAAGTCAATACCAGTGGCCCGCGATATCGGCCATAAACGCATAAAACATTCCTTATCTGCCGCGAGCAGAATCTTCTGTGAATGTAGACTCGCGGATGCGGGCCAGTTTCGTTAATACTGGCAAACAGTTCTTGATTAATAGAATGATGTTAAGGTTGTGTGAATTCTTACATAAAAACAAAGGCAAACCAATGAAATTTTAACAGTTATTAAATATTACATTAATAAAACTGTACCAAATGTTAGAAATTTTTTGAGTTCATTCAAAATGTCATTACATCTTGAATTCTTATGTCGAATGACAATATTTTTATTTCATTTATAAAGAAATATGAATGCAACAATGACAGAATTTTGTATAATTCTTAATGCATAATTTAAGAATATTTTAAAATTGCAATAATGTCAATTTTGAGAATATTGTTTAAGCTATACAATAAAAAGTATGCAAAAGTGAGTATTATGAGACAAAAATATGCGGACAATGTAGAGTCTATTATTTACATCTACATTGTAGACAGTTGAAAATCACGTATAGTCCAATCAAAAAATTCCAAAACTATGTATTAGAATATTAGGAATTATGCGTTAAAAATTCCGTATAACCGCTCGAAAACCAGATCGAATAATTTTAAAACTTTACTCCTCTATAATTATCATTATTTCTAAAAATCCATTGCTTCAAATATAAGAAAATAAAAGTACAATTATTTTGTATATTTTATTGCATGTATAGTAGAATTTTCAATGTTGGATTCCGAGGCTTTATACGTCTTCATTTACCGTTGTTTTATTATACGTTACAAACAATTTTTGCTGGAGGTATTATTTTCCACGAAGAACCGATCGTTACGCGTCAAGTGATGACGAAGAAAGAGGTAGGAAGAGGTAGAATTTCTTTGTACTTTTGGAGATCGCGTGGACGAGATGTGGGAAAGGAAATGGAGCGAGTTCCAGTCACGATAGGGGTGCGATAAGTCATCCTCGCGGCACCGGAGACTTGTTGCGTGAGGACTCGTGGAAACCACCGTTCAGAATCTTTTTTTGGTTCGTTACTTGTCAGGTGAACTCGGTCTTTTACTTGTGCGTGATCCATAGGATACCAACGCGAAAATACCGGTATTTATTCGTGAATCGAGATAAAAGCGGAACGGCGGAAGTGCATTGACAGGAGCGATCGTTTTACGTGATGAAACGTGAATGCGTTACCTCTAATAATGTTGCTGGGGAGAATTTGGGAAATCTATCGAGTCGCACCGGTGCGGTGCTCGAGTGTACATACAGGAACCATTTTCCTGTTTAATTTGACCCGTTTGTTGTCGTGTTGATCGCCAATGAACGACGTCGCGTCGGTAGTTTTAATTAAATTGATTCCCTTTTATCCCTTTACGTTGTAGATTCGACTAACATTTTCTGTTTCCATTAAAATATTTTTTTTTCAATGCTGTTTCCTTTATTTTTAACGTTCCGTGTATTTTAACTTGTTTTTCAAATGATGCAAGAAAATATACAATTTCTATGATTTTGGTAATAACTGAAATTAAAAGAATGTTTTAGAACAGGAATCATGTTAAAACATGGACAATTGAAGGAACTTAGCATACAAAGTAGCTTCCAGCTTTTCTCATCTCTAACCAGAGCACAGTAGAACCTCCATTATGTGAACTAATTGGAATACAAATGTGTTCATATAAGAGAATTTTCGTATAATAGAAGAACAAGCGATTAGCATTAGAATTATACGTATATCTAGAGCAATGTGAAATAAAACGGGCAAAAGTTGTTCAGATCATAAGACAAATGTTTAATCCTCTTACAAAAGTTAAACAAAATATTATATATACCTTTGGGTCTAAAATTTGTTTACCAACTAGGTGATCTACTTTACCTGAATATTTTTCCATTGCACGTTTCCGATTTTTCATGCTGCTAACAGTTGATTCTGCAATACCATATTTCTCTGCACTATACTTTTTTGCACGTTATCTACAAAGCTTTCATATATATATCAGTTGTAATTTGAACAGGTAAAAATCATAGTGATGTAAGTCACTTCTTGAATAAATTGTGTTTCATTGCTTTCTTCAACTATAGATACTAATACATTAAAAGAAAACGTGAAGTATGAATCCTAACTATAATTTATTTTCGTGTTTATAACAAAAATACTGAAGATCATTAGATGCTAATACATTAAAAAAAACATAAAGTCCAAACTCTATCTCATCTTCCTACACTTGTTATTTTTCATTTTTTGCCACCCAAAATCACTGAAGATCTTACTTATTTAGCTACATAACGATAGAAGTCATGTAGAACCACTGCCAATGTAAACAGGGCTAAAATTTATCAACTTATCATCATCATTCATTGCAATAAAATACTCTTAGCAGTGTCCAATTACTGTCTGTTCAATTATTACTGTCTTCTGTTTTAAGAATTTATATATCATCTCTAAAGTAAAACTTTTCTTTCTCAAAATTGGAATTAATGAACTTACACAAGTATGACTTTTACCCTTTCATATAATATTATACTGCAATTGTGCACTGTGTGTGCTTATCTCATATTAAATTATTAAATAGATTTTACCCGAGACAAGCAAAATTACAAATGTATGCACGATTAATAATTATATTTACACACAGTATCATTAACAACAAATATACTATCCATATAATAGAATGCTCAGATAACAAACGTTTATATATAATGAAATGTTTGCGTAATGGGTGTTTATATAACAGAGGTCCTGCTGCTATTAAACGACACACAAATTATATACATATAATAATTAAATAATACATCTTTCAGGGCCACTTTTTTTCAAGCTCCAATTAATTAAATTAACGATCAAACGCGATCAGTTGTAATATACATATAATAGTAATATATGTCAATAAATCAATAAAATATAATACATATAACTAATAGTGTTCAATAATTTTCAGATTAGTTCGTAACGTTTAAAAAGACATATTTAGGGGTACCGTATTTCCCCCACGGCTCCCTACGCTTAATCGTTCATCAAATTAATCGGAGCTTAATGAAAGTGGCCCTTGGAGATAGATTTAGGGCCACTTTCACCAAACTCTAATTAACTTAATCAATGATCAAGGGTTGCCAGCAGCACAATTTAACTACGTTTTCACGAAGCTTCAATTAATTTAAACTAGATTTTGACAACCTAAAAATCTTCCTTTACAAGATTTATTATGTAGAAAATTGAAATAATTTGTACATGATCTAATCATTCTCTATAAGAAATGTAGTTATGCATAAACAACTAGTATATTATAATAAAAAGTATACCGTTCATGTTATAAATATAGTAACTGTTCATATAATAAAATGTTCAGATAACAGAAATTCCTATAAGAAAATGTTCACATAATGATTTCCATTCTAGTGTATTCACTAATCGAATACTTTCAGCAAGTCCTACAAGTGAAAGTTGAAAGAAGAGAGAATAAGTATCCGCGGTATCGAGCTATCTACACGAGCCAGAATGATTCCTTCCTCTCCTAATCGCTTCAGCCAGGGCGATATCTTGAAAATTAGTTAAGAGAAGCCTGGATTTAAGAGAGTCTCTCTCCTTTCCGGCGGGCATCAGATAATTCATTCGCGCCGAAACTTCGACAGGCGACTTAGTTTCGGTGACAAAAGCCGAGGAGTAGCTAGCTACGATATCCGATGAACCTCGATTTTCGTTTCGGAGCGAGCGCTTTGTCATCGTCGTTCCCTGGCCGACGCCGCCACCCCCTTGATCCCTCTCTTTCGCCACGATGCGATGCACGGAACTCTCGATACCCTATCTACCCGGTCATTGTATGCAAATCTATTCCATTCGTGGAATCGAACAGTCCTTTTTCTGATGTCTAGCTTGATAGCCGCGAGAACGATCGTCTCCGGTATATCTGGACGTTTCACCGCCGCGGGGCATCCTCTAGGAAACTGCACGGCCACGACGCGACCCGGAGAAATTCGGTGGAAAAGGAACCGGGACGCGCAGCATTCGGGAAGCTATGAATTTTATGCACGGGATAGCCGTCCCGATCGGTCGATGCATTCGGAATCTGTTTGTATC
>SMSR01014277.1:0-34966 GCA_019453355.1 Ceratina japonica
ATTAAAATTTTAATATTGGAACAAATATTTTTGTTGCTTCAAACGACAATTTACGGTCTAAAATTTGTCATTTATACGGATTCGTTCTTCTATTTGTTGAAAGAAATAAAATGCGAGAATTAATCGTAGGAAATATTTTATGTTCGACATAAATCAATCCTCGCCTTTCTCTGGCTACCTGCACGTACGTATAGCGGGCACGTTAACCGATATTACCAGTGATGGTAAGCTCGCGTGCAGATAAGACCGCGACAATTAGCATACGTGAGGTCAGTCGATGGTTTCAATGAGAAAGAGGAGCGATAGAACACCTGCAGTTGCAGTATCTTCTATTCGTTCTTACGACCTGCAACGAACGTTAGAACGTGTCTAAATACTAAAACTGCAAGTGCTTTTGCACAATATTTCTTTATCTCGACAATTAAAGAGGATATTTTGAGGTACTGATGTTATTTCCGAACGCATTACATGTATAGTATTCTTTTATGCACCCGTTATCTGTTAATTATAGAGATATTTATTTTAGCATGGAAAATAAAAATGATATTAATATGCATATATGAACGTGTAATAATTTGTACTTCTTTCTGCACGTCATCAGTCTTTTACCGTAATATCAGATGCACATGCTTGATAACGATTACATAATTATTGCAGTTTCACTGCACACGCTTCGCTGTCTACGTGATTATTATATCTTCCATGAATATTTATAGATAAAACGTGCCGCACGAATTGATTAACGATGACTACTCTCGAAATAAATCAATGTTTATTGATTTCTAATGACAATTATAGCTCATTTTAATGTCTCAATTTACTACCGAGATATGCGTTGCACTTTGTTAGTGATAAGTAACGTTCGTTACTTAATCAGCGTTTGATAACATCGACGTAACATTTGCTTTGTTAAGTCCGAGACATTTCACGATTCCGTTCCACTTTTGTACACAGAAAAGAAATCTCGAGCTGCCGAAGATTAATGAACTCGTGTTTTTAAAGGAGGGCTTTGTCAAGGACGACACGAAAGTGCATACGCGGGCTCTAAATCGAGAACCAAAAGAGATTAGGGTGTGTCTTAAGGCGAGGCGACTGGCTTTCATTACGTTCAAGTTTTCTGTGCTTGACGCACANACTCGTGTTTTTAAAGGAGGGCTTTGTCAAGGACGACACGAAAGTGCATACGCGGGCTCTAAATCGAGAACCAAAAGAGATTAGGGTGTGTCTTAAGGCGAGGCGACTGGCTTTCATTACGTTCAAGTTTTCTGTGCTTGACGCACATCAGCTACGAATTCGGAGTCGATTTATCGAAATCCGATCAAAACGGTATAGTATGCGCAGCGCATTGCTCTTCTTTCTAATAAATGCAATTCCTCATCTATTTTTTAATTGATTTCAACTGATTTGATATGAATTTTAGTAAACGTATGATAACGAAACGAAAGGTGTAACGAAGTTTGTAATGTTGCAGAGCGGCCAGCGATCCAGTTGATTCGAAGTAGCTTCGGTTCATCGACATCGAGGAACAGTTAGATTTCAGTGAAGGAAAAAACAAGACTCGAGGGGGAAGATAATTGCTAGTAATGACCCTATGCACGAGCCATGAGAACGATTGTGAACGGGTTAAACGTGTAACGCGAAGAAATGTGCACATTCTTATCTCGTGGATACTAGTATCTGCCGCTGTAGAAAAACAATGAGACGATGAAGCGGTTGACAGTAGCGAACCGCGAAAGGATGGCTAATGACAATGATGATCCTGTTATACTATTTCTAAGAACGTATTAACGTGCTCTCGCCCAGGCATGCGTGTACTCCGTGAAATAACAGACGTGCATTTTATGAGTTCATTCGAAGTTCTAAAGACTTTCAATTTCCCTGTCTAACAAAATTATACACATTGTCTCAAATTATAAAATAACATTAGGACAGACTAATTTGGTATAAAATGATATAATTGTTGCAAATTAAACGTATAGACATATAAAATTAAACTGGCGAATAAAGGTGTATTGTTCCTTTTATAGCGAAACACTCGAGCTTAATTAACATAGCAAGTTAATCTCGTTAAAGAAGCCGATATACGAACACGAATTAAATCATTCTCGAGTAGAGAATCAGCGGAGGCGTGCACCGGCGTTGCGTTTAGAAATGCAAATTGACCGTTCGATCAATTTGTAACATTAAACGATTCATCCTGTGCGATTGCTTTTTATATCCCATTGTGATCAAGTGCGAAAGCATTCTCTCGTTAAATTGCATCGTTCATGAAAATCTTATACCGTAATTCAATTGAACACTCAATTGAACAATAATGATCGCAAATACTTTTTTAATATCAAAGTTGAATATCATAATTCGCGTTTACAGATGAACTTATAGGATGCAAGTAACGGCAATTCACTTTTTAACCGCATTAGAAATAAACTTGGGGCGACAGTCGATTTCCGACGTTTATTAATGGTTTCTAATGTAACGATTGTCAGCGTTGCGGATGCGGATGGCTTCTACGGAAACCGTTAAATCTACATATCGGTGCCACGTCCGATCGAGCGTTCGGCAAGAACGATGAACGAATAAGGGGTGCACGCTGCGACCTGTCAATCTCATTAAAGTAACTCTATATTCGACGGTCGCATGCAAATCGTGCACGCATACCTTTTAATTTGAATACCGTTTCCTATACGTAATATCATCAGCTTGTACAAATATTAAAAGTCGCTCAACCAAATTTTTCTATACTTTAAAAATAAAATTATAATTGATCTCATGTTTCTTATTATAAGATTTGAATGAAAGTAAAAAAAATTATGTAGTACGTCATGTATTGATGTTCGTTAATATGACATCGAAGGATCAAATCGAAGTCGAGGTTGGATCGGGAGTTCAATGAAACATGTCATAAACGTCAATTAAGAACGCTAATTGCGTATTTCGCAGGCTTAAGTAATAAACTCGGTAATTTGTAGGTAGCTGTCGGACATCGTAAAACTAGAGTTCATTTTTATATTCGAAGCTATTCGGTTTTTGATAATTATTTGAGCGAAGGAATACCTAGGTAGTGAAATAGCATTTTCTGCAACGCAAATATATAACAGGCAACGTTCTGCATCGGCTGATTCTGCGCGGAAATGTCCATCGATGACTTATGTTTCTGTTTTGAACTTGGAATATAATAATTAACTCGGTCATTCCGATTATCAGCGTTATTGAATGATAAAACGAACTTCGTTTAAAATAGGAAGTAAACTAATTGTTACGTTACGTATTAAGAATTGTTAAAAAGAATTTCAATTCGATTTTAGCACTATAGCAAGACGTGAGCAATAAATAAAAATAGGACGTCGTGTAAACGTACGTCCACTAACACTGTAAACAGTTCTTGCCGAGTCTTTGGCAGTTCCGCGTATTATAAAAAGTAGCTTTCAATTTTCTTCGTTAACCCGTGAAGGTTGTCGGTTTTATTCTCGTTAAGTTTAATTATCGCAGAGCCGGTGATAGCCAGAGCACAATGTGCATTACAAATAAAGTAAACCAATGAAAGATAGCCGCACCTCCTGCCATAAACTAGTATCTCTATAAACAGGCTCCTGAATGTCTCTAGTTCCACGAATGCGCGATCGTTGTGTTGAATTTTACTCGATTCACTCCTGTTTCAAGTGCAGTTTTCGTTATCTTGATGACCTGTAAATTAAGGTGGGAAAAGGTGGTTTCGATGAAATTTGTCATTTACATTCACGACGCATTCGGTTGTGGATCGCGCGGCCGAGCTTAGACAACCGCGTTACCTGGAGATCGGCGTACGTTTTAACCGTGATATCCCTACCCTCGTAGCGCATCTAGCAGAGTACGAGAACAGACGCAGTTACATACCTCTACGTGAGACCAGTTGGTTTCTATGCCTCGGGAGCCTCGACAGTTGTCGTTCAGCAACTCTTGCGCTCGCGTTCGCTTCTCCACGGAGCTGCCACCCCGTCACAGGGTTCACCTGAAAAATCAGAGTTAACACAGTAGAAATAGCTGACTCGACTTAACATATTCAAGGTGAGTTTCTTCGTTTATCTTATCAATCTAAATATTTTCACTTCTTCTTATGTCAAACTGTTTTTTGTTGTTTCATGTAATAATTTTAATGCTCGTTTGATTATGGTTCGTATTTTGAGGCGTCATGTCTCTCTCATTTTCTAATTACATCGGTTTTTATAGCTATAACTGTTGTAGTTAATTTATTCGACTCATTAAAAGTGATGCTTCAATTTTTTATATATAACTTAAAAACTATCGAAATTATCCATATATTTTATCTTGTGATCACGCACGACGAAATTTCGATAATTGACTTATTTTTAGCGCAAAATTAAAACTAACTTTCGTTGGCTACCAACCAGTCTTTCCAAGAATAGTGTTTTGAATGACAAACAGGTTAACAAAACAAATCATTTTACAAGCGTCTTCCAAAAATTGCGAAACGTACAATTTGCGATAGTGGAACGAGCCTCTGTTAGTTCAGCCGAAAAAAAATGGAATAAGTGCTTTACTAGTCAGACCGGGAGTGGTAGAGTCGCTACCGGTTCGGAAGTTGAACGGTATCGTGTGTTTGTAGAAAAAAAGGCAAGGTAAAAGGTGGAAAAGTAGAATAGGTCAAAAGGTATTGAGAAATAGATGGACGCTAGGACGTGATCATAGCTGTACTTTTATACCGAAGATAAACAGAATTTTTTTAGCCGGAGACTATCAAATGAAAGTATCGTGCCTACATAATTTATTCTGAATAAAGTCCCGTAGAGGAAATTTAATCTCGAGGTTGATTTTTAAGTTTTCGTCGTTTCACGAAATGAATCGCGATGCCTGTTTGTTGATTTTACACGGAGAGATTCGATAGACGGTTAATCCGCTTAAACCTACGTTAAAGAAAGGAGGGTAAGAGAGAAAGAGATGATGGGAGATAAGGGGAGATATCGTGCACCTGTACTACCGCCATATAGGGATATCCGCGATCATGGCCACACAGTTCAGCGACGATAAATCGTCGAAGACGTTCGCCGGAGTGATTTACGCGAAATCGACCGGTTTCCGCGGGCCGTGCCATTGATCGAAGGATCGGAAGGTAACAGAAAAATGAACGCGCGCACGGAATTTCAGATGCGTGCCGCTCGCTGCTACTCCCAACGTAATTACCATTACTAGGCAAAAGGGAACTAATGAGTTCCTGTTACATATCTTCCAGTCGCGTATCTCGCGGTACTATAGATCCAGTTAAATGATATCCAGGAAAGTATCGCCAGGCGATATTCTCAAATAACGCGCTTCTACACGATGTTAATAGAAGGGAAAAATACAGCGCGAGCGGATAATTTAATGAGGTCGTATGGAATCTAAGGTAAATGATTCTGTTTGCCGTAGTGAATTCCTAGAACCCGTAACAGGAAAACTGCATCGTTGATAGCTTCGTGAAAGCAGCTGGAAGGACGCGCGTTGAATCATAATTGTTTAAAAATGGATCATGAAAATCTAGTATAAAAAATTTAGGTAATATTTGTCTAAAAACATACATAGTAAGAATCGAAACTGGAGCTTGTTTTTAATTTTTTAGTAACGAAAGGAACAGGCATAATTCTAAAACACAAAATTGGCAGAACAGACGTACGTTGATATTATCACTAATATTTCTCTCTCACAACATTTTGATATTCACGAATTTAAAAAAGAATGTGTTCATCTTGTGTTTCTCAGTTTAAGTAGAAAAATAATCGCGTAGAAACGCTAATCACGAGTTCCGCGAATTTAAACTGAAAAATTGGAATGCATCGCGCTCGTACGAGAGAACATAATCTCACGGCGTGACATCATCGGAAAAAATCGAACACCCCCGTACGGACACCGAGCTAGATCGGGCTCGAACGACATCTTTAATGACACCCGTGTTCGTGCGATTCACCAGATGCCTGACTCGACGAACGTTTTACGTCCAATAATTTATTTGCACGAACCGTGGTTAACTGTTTCAGATCACATCGAACGTGTACGAATCGAATAAACGCGAAGGCGATCAAAATAAACAACTTTTTAATGCGGTTCTGACATTCACGTGTCCATCTGTCGCCTCGTTGACGTTCTTCATCAATTTACGTAAAATGATTACTGAAATTCACTGAAAATATCTAATTGACGCTAGATACTTTAATGATTTCGATTTCTACGTGACTTGTGAGTCTATCTGAACGTTCGTTAGCATGAGCTAATAGATAAGCTGACATAAATAATTGACGCGCCAACCCGTTAACGTAAACACGTACCCGTTCATTGTTCCGCCTGTTTTCTTTAAACGTCAATCGCGGCGCAGGTTCATTAACATCGCAATTGCGGAAAACTTAGGAAAATAATAGTACTATTCATTTTCATATAACGAGGTAAAAATCGGAACGAGCATCGTACATGTTTCGCACGTTATGGCGATATTTGAATGAACAAATACAAATATTTTCATTGCATTATTTAGAACATTGTGTGCAAAAATCTCACTCCTTCATTATTCATATTTTAACCCATTTAAAGATATCAACGGAAGGAGAAATACGAGAACATTTTTAGCTACCATCCCCATGTCAAAAATAATTGGGAAACTGAACTCGTTCATTCAGGTGGTGTAGAATATTTTTAACGAATAGCTCCAGGCGTCTGACATAATACTGTACGTATTTCATTATCACGAAGAAAGACGGGAACGTGGAAAAGCAACGATTAGGTACGTGACGAGACCCTCGTCCGTCGAGTTCGCACACACGGATGATCTCATCCGAATTAAATCCATCATTGAATCAGGCGAATACGGTCTTTCGCGCGATTCGTACGTAAACTCAACAGACAGTTTCTCACTCTATCTTATCTCTCGTATTATTGTCCGAGTCCCATTCATCGTTAACCACCACACCGCGAAACTCGGACGAAGATTTGATTAGAAAATGGGTCCGTGATAAACCGAGCCTGAGGTGGGATGAAAATTAAGAAAGAGTAGGAAATGATCGACCTACACCACTATGAAACCGACTATTACTAAATACATCTGTCACCGAGTACATCATTAAATCCTTCTTGACTTTGGTATAAAACTGGCATAAAAATTTGGTATAAAATTTGGAATATGCAATGCGAAATTCACATTTCTTACAGTGTATGAAAATTTAGCCAGTGTCTTATTAAATTATCTTAAATATTTTAGTATAATATATATTTTACAGTATTAAATTTGAAATTAGGTAAGAATTCATATTTATTAATGGCCAAAATGAAAGTACACCATATTCATTCTTATACATATATTGTACCAATATGTTGTACCACGCGTCTACTTTGCAGAGCAAATTTGAAATTAACTTTGCAATTATAATAGTCTTAAAAATTGAAGTTAACGTCTAGATAATAACTGAAGAAGTGAAATCTGACGGGATCACACGGCGTGGGTGACGATTAGGGCGAAGAATGAACGATTAAGTATATGTATAATTCTAGACGATGATCAGTCGCGGTAGTCGCGGATATGACGATCTGCATGCGTAATACAACCTGGATGCGTCGTCGCTCGTTAACCTAACGTTTCGTTTCTCCGACGTACGTAATTTGTAACTGTGCGAATCGCGCACGCGGTCGTGTACGCGTGCAAGCACGTGCACATGTGTTGTATGTACTCGCGTCCTCGATCTAAATCTATGATGCGAATCGACGGAACTGCTAAACGATCGGCCGGTTTCATTTTCAAAGTGGTTGATAAACGATGGATTAGAAACGGTCTCATCCTTCCGAGTATTAATGACCATCTAATCCGATAAAATTTCTTCCTCGTTAGTATTACACTATCTAATTATGCATCTGTATCATTTTTATACGTATCTTAGCTTTACCCTGACTCGAGATATGATTTATCCAGAATCTTTGATATGATTACCTTTTTCCTGTGAACAACTGTAACAGATTAAAAAATTCTACGCATTTTATGCTCGCCGCGTAGTTTCGTTAAACTCGTCTACCATTAACGGGATCATTAACGGCGTTGCGCAAGGAGCCACCCTTTGCAATCCGTTCGTTCGCCGAGAGTAAGACAAGGACTGTCAGTCGAACAAACGGGGAATAGTTGTCACGACGAAACTATGAGAAAAAAGTGGACATTACTGCTTATGGTTGAAAACATGATCGACTGACTCAGAGTCTCGGTGTCCAATTCTTCTTTATTATATCAAAACGTTCTGTCGTCACGAGTCAACTGACAACCAGAATTGGACGATCCGTTTCGCAGATGGCGAGCTTGAAGGAGGCTTTGGGCGCCGGCGAACTCACAGATAAGAAGTCTGGCCTTTATCGAGCGTTGGTCGCGGAATTTCTCGGCACGTTGCTTTTGAACTTCTTCGGCTGCGGATCGGTCGTTACCGGGAACGTCGTCGCCATAAGCTTGGCGTTCGGTTTGACCGTGGCTGCTGCGATTCAAGGAATAGGGCACGTTTCCGGTGGCCACGTCAATCCCGCCGTCACGTTCGGGTTAATGGTGATTGGCAAGGTGAGACAAAGATCTTATAATTTATCTTAGTGACCTTACACGCTATGAATCGTGGAACTAGTTTAACCATAAGGAGGCGGCTATTAACGTTGACTTGTATTGTACCGTTAAACCGTTGTTCTCTTTGTCGGTAGTCAACGTTCTCCTTTTTTATAAACAGTACAGTTCACCAGATTGATTCCTTTTTTGCTAACCGTGTCCAAGTAATAGAGTTAATAGCAGTGTTACAGCTCTTTCCATTGAATCACCGTAGTGGAAAATTCAAACGTTATGCAACGAAACTTGACGGGACTGAGTTACTATTGACTTAAGTGCAATTAAATGTATGCTACCATATAATACACACCCTGAAACGCGTGATTAAGTGATCAGACAGTTACCAATAATATTCACCGGTAATTTATTCAGCTTGCCCGACGATGAGGCACGATTTCAAGAAAAATTCACGCACAATGATGCATCTAATGAATGCAAGATAAAATCGTGAAACAGATTAATGTATTCACATATGCATCATTCTTTATTTTGTTTTACAGGTACCAGTTGTCAGGGGCTTGTTATACGTTTTATTGCAATGCGTGGGTGCAATAGCGGGCTCCGGTATATTGAGGGCCCTCTCTCCAGACAGAATGGAGGGAGTTCTAGGCGTTGTGTCTCTCTCCCCAGGAGTTACACCGGTCCAAGGATTCGGGATAGAATTTTTCCTCGCCTTTGTACTGGTTCTCGTCGTATGCGGTGCATGCGACGCAGCTAAACCAGAGAGCAAAGGAATTGCTCCTCTTATAATCGGACTTTCCGTCTCGATCGGGCATATAGTCGGCGTAAGATACCCGTTATATTCTTTTTCACTCGATATTTTTATTTCTCAATTTCGTGATATTCTAATAAATTCAATATATATTGAGCAAAATTCTAATTTAAAAAAAATAGAATATGAAGCATCTAACAGTTATAATGACATAAATGGATAATACTTTGTGTAATACTTTCAGTCTACTCTATAAAATTATAAATTACTATTTTTATCTTGAATTATTTGAACATATTTAGAAAATGTAGGATTATTCGTTCCTTTAGGTGCCGAGAACTGGCGCAGGAATGAATCCGGCTCGATCGTTCGGAAGCGCAGTCGTGATGAGTGCGTTTAACGATCACTGGGTGTACTGGGTCGGTCCGATCCTCGGTGGGATGGCAGCCGGATTAATTTACGCGTTCGTAGTTGGCCCCGCGAAGGAAACAGAGAATTCGAACAGGGCGTATACAGCTGCAGCGACTGACGAGAAGGAGGTATACTAATAAATTAAAAAAATCTTTAAGAAAACAGTTCCCATTACGCACAATTCTATTAAAACGTGTGTCTTTTTTTCCAAATATACCATTTGATAAAAGCAAAATTCTCGTTGGAGAATCTTTCTACGTTCTATTATTTTGCACAAGAGCGATTGACAAACGCANGTTAATATGCATATATGAACGTGTAATAATTTGTACTTCTCTCTGCACGTCATCAGTCTTTTACCGTAATGTCAGATGCACATGCTTGATAACGATTACATAATTATTGCAATTTCACTGCACACGCTTCGCTGTCTACGTGATTATTATATCTTCCATGAATATTTATAGATAAAACGTGCCGCACGAATTGATTAACGATGACTACTCTCTCGAAATAAATCAATGTTTATTGATTTCTAATGACAATTATAGCTCGCTTTAATGTCTCAATTTACTACCGAGATATGCGTTGCACTTTGTTAATGATAAGTAACGTTCGTTACTTAATCAGCGTTTGATAACATCGACGTAACATTTGCTTTGTTAAGTCCGAGACATTTCACGATTCCGTTCCACTTTTATACACAGAAAAGAAATCTCGAGCTGCCGAAGATTAATGAACTCGTGTTTTTAAAGGAGGGCTTTGTCAAGGACGACACGAAAGTGCATACGCGGGCTCTAAATCGAGAACCAAAAGAGATTAGGGTGTGTCTTAAGGCGAGGCGACTGGCTTTCATTACGTTCAAGTTTTCTGTGCTTGACGCACANTTCAATCTCGTCTCTGCCCCACAGAAGTTCGAGTACATAGACAGTGGACGCGGTGGCCTTTGAGAAACGGCGATACGAAGAAAGATTCGAATACGGGAAATTTACAATTTTTCTAACATGATAAAATGGTGAAGCAATCGAAAGCATTAGAGGTGTTATTTTTCCAGCTACAGAGTCTTACCGCTAAGAAGAAAGACAACCCCGCTTGATGTTTTTAATCGCTGCTAATCATCTAATTTTCAACTGTCGAACTCCACGTAAAACTGTTCACAAGTATTTTTGTAAATTCATACTATTTGGAAAAGAGGTTGTATAAAAGGAGTGTCAGAAGACAAACTTTTATTAAATTAAGAATTTTGTGACAAACGTTTTGATACAAATTTTCTAATTGCTAAGTTATTTAAAAAGATATTGAAAAAAAAGAGTAATGGACACATCAATTTTTATATGTTTCATACATATTCCTTCATAAAAAGGGATGCCGAATTTTTTTTTAAGGACACTGGATTATTAAAAAGGAACTTTGATAGAATTCTGATAGAAAATAAGGAAATGCATTTAAGTTTATCTTTAAAAATCTTTTGAAAAAAAATTATGCGAAAAGTGGATTGAAATCGGCATCTCTGGATAGAAACTGTCGTAAACCAAAGATCGATTCTGCCGAACTGAAATTACATAGCGTCGACACCTTCTGCCAACTTAACGAAGTCTATTCATACAATTGCACTTGCATTTGCGATTGATAAGTTATTAAAACTACATTATATGATGAACAAAAACAGCAATTCACGCATTACGTAGCTTTCAGTATAGAGAATCATATTTAACGTCAATATAAATTATTCCACGTATTAATGGTTGATTATTTTATTTATCTCAACACAATTTATCTTAACTCAGGATACAATTTATACAACTAATTCATCTACATAATACGTAAGAATGTAACATGCAATATGTATAATTTATAAATTCGGGTGACATCGTGCTTTCAATATTTAACTCGTATTTATACAACATTAATTTATTGGTGAACTGCCAGTAAACCATTCGTTCATTATCATATTTTATATTCACCATATTTTTATGTAATTCATTTTTTATTGGTTGTACGTTGAATTACGAATCGAAACAATGTATCACATATGTAATAAACGTGTTTACATATTATATAAATAATAACACGTATATGCCTATGTATATGTGCTGAATTCGACTTTGAAAAATAAAATGTAAATGTTTTATATGAAAGTACTGTAGCGTAATGATTTATGATCATTTTCGTACGGTGTGCGCGGTAAAAACATTTAAATAATACAAGCAACATCTTTTCCGATTGTACTTTAGTAGAACTTTAAACAGTCATAGAACAACACACAGTTTAGATTGTTTACCATTTTTGTTACGAATGTCGATTAAACATTACAGTAAATTTGAGTTTCGTGAAAATACTATAAGAGTGTTCCCAATATCGAAGATGTTATTAAACGATGATCTAAAAACGTGCAGCATTGAGCAGCATGTTCATAAAATGGAAGTAAGAAAGATTTCAATCTTTTCAATTCACGATTAAATGACCTCTGCATGATATTTTAGACTAACTAGACTGCCAACATAGTGTACGTTACTTATACATATATAATATACATATATTATATATATAATCTTCAATTTGTTTTATGACCCAATGTAAACGACATACTCTACTATGTTCGCAATCAGAATCTGGTATATCATATATTAAAAGTCCATGTTTCACATGAAGTAATATATAATTTAATGAGTAATGAGTACTGCTAACTGTGTAATGCATATAACTATATACAATATACAGACGCGTCTTATGTTTGGTAAGAAAGTGCGTATGCACGTAGAATGTAATAGATGAAATCATTTTGAAACTTCGGTTTCGACATACACGTAAATACTAGACAATGAGGCACACCTACACCAAATTCCAATTTAGAACTTCCCTGCCACTTGTATTGTATTACTTACAATTCATTTGCTGCATCCCCATACGTTGATGAAAAAAGGAATTTGTATTAAACGTTTTTCTTTATATGAAAATGTTCAGTACTAGGTACTAATTTATATTTTTTTTACTTTAATAACTAATATTGTAGGTATGTACAACGGTTATTTTTGTCGTACAGAATATGATCAAGGTAGGAAGTGTCTTGATTTAAAATAAAAGAATATTTCAAACGTTATGTTACGATTAACAAAATTATCGGATAAAACGACTGTAGTGATTAATTATACGTAGAGAGAATCATCGGGCACGATTACCGAATTTGTGAATTCAATTAAAATTAGAGTTTAATGGTTTAAAAAGGATACTCTGTCACAATATCAACATGTTTGATTCCAATATGGTTCAATAAAAATTTCAACCTTCCATTTGTTGGAGCTTGTCCTCGAGACTGTCTTGACTGTCGTTGGTATCGTTCAAAGTAATCGTGTGATTCGTGTGATCGAGCTCTACTATCACGGAATCAGACAACTGACTCTTTTGTACTCCTAGTACGTTGTCCGATGGCTCAAATATATCTCCCGATTCTGAAAGATCTTGCTCCAAATTGATGCTTGTACTTTCTTCGGATTGGTCCATGAGTTCCTGTACTTCAATGGGTACAGATTCGACTTTGTTATCAGATCCTTGGCTACTCGCGATGTCTAGCGTTTCTTCCAACTTCAGAGTAATTTCATCATCCTGAGAACCAGATTCAACTTCAGGTTCATCTTTCATTGGAAAATCTTCGACGTTCGATGGGCCGGCCTTAGGTTTATTACTGCACGTTTTCTGAGGCGTTTCTACGATGGATATTTGAGTAAGGTTACTGAGAACCGATTCTTGCATTTTCACCACGGAATCGGCTGAATCTAATATACTGCACAATTCTCGATTCATCTCTTCAACTTCTGATGTTTCATCCGCTTTCACGACGATGATCTTTTTATTGGAGTAAACTTTGGAACTGGTTACAATTGGTTTACCTTCTCTCTTAATGATAGTAGGCGTTGTTATTACCCCTGTCGTCACTGTTACGGCTGGCGTTGCTGCTGTTATTATCGGTATCGTTGTTATTGTTGTTGCTGGTGTTGTTGCTGCTGCTAATGCTGCTATCGCTGTTGGTGCTGGTACCGTCGTTGTTGGTGCTGGTACCGTCGTTATAGTAACTGATGCTGTAGAACTTTCTGTGTTCGTATCTTCTGGTTTGATTTCTCTTTTTATTTCTGACTTGACTTCATTTTCAGTAGATTCCTTATCTTTTTTCGATTGCAACAAAATTTGAACATTCTCTATTACTGTAGTCGTGAGAGTCGTCGTGGTAGAAATAGGCGTGATAGCAGGTGTCGACAAAGAAGCTGTCATCGCTTCGTTGTCATTGTACTCCTGCTCTTCGTCATACATGCTCTGCTTCTTTTTCACGAAAACTCTCTTCAGCGGTAATTGCTGTTCATCGTCAGATTCGTCGTGACGTTCCGGAGACATCTCTTCGATGGTAGGTTCGTATTCTTGTTGTTTGCGAGCTTCCAACTCTTCTATCTTCAGGCGTTGTTGCTCTACTCGTTTTTCCAGTTGTTCCAACTTCTCTTTAGTTTCCCGATCTCCTACTGCCGTCGGCGCGGGCTTCTGCGTAGGAGTCACAGTCGTTTTCGTTGCCGATGCGCTCGGCGTGGACTGCGACGTCTTCAATTCGAACTTAGGAGTTTCGTTTAATACAGCATCGCTGCTCTTTACTGTAGCACCCGATGGTTGCTTTACATCCGGTGTAGCCGTTTGTAGCACTGCTTGAACCAAGCTTTGATGTTTGTCGAGAGGTTTCTTTACGACGACCCTTTTTACAACGTTGCCAGTTGGTAGTTTGGCCAATTCCGCCGGATCTATTATCGTGCCATCGGGGTTCATGATCACCTCCCTCGTAGTATCTCCTTGACGAATGATTCGACGAACGATCACTCTCTTCGTTACCTTGTGACCTGTACTAGTCTGAGTGGTACTAGTTCCAGCGTCGTCTTCTTTCCCTGAAATCGGAGTGGTCGTCGTCTCGGTGGTACCACCAGGCTTTCTTACCACGATCCTCTTTATAACCTTGACGGTATTTACAGTCTTCGGAGTACTGGCTGCTACGGCGTTTTCAGGTTTCTCTTCCTTCGAAACCTGATTCTGACTACTCTGCTGAAGCTTCGGTTGACCCGTCGGCACTTGCGATTCTTTAGTTTGTTCCCGGACGTTCTGATTTTTCAGTGGAATCTTATGTTCCTTGAATACAGACGCCACAATTTTTTGGACTTCTGCTTCCGTTTCGTCCACGCGGGAAGACTTCGGCGTTTCATCGTTCTGTTTCGACTGCGAGGGTTTTATGTTGGATTGAGACTGACTGCTGGTAGGACTCTGTTTCGGCTTCGTGTCTTGTACATCTTTACGTGGAAGAGGCATCAGAGTTTTGATCGTCTTTTTAACCATGTTCCCGTCCTTGCGTCGTACGTATACAACTCGTTGCTTCTGGTTATCCTGCTCCTCTTTCTCTATTCCTTCCTGCTCTTCCTCGCTCTCCGACGGTTTAACTGGCTTAGGAAGCTTCCTGACGATGTATGCAGGCGGTGTGTAATCGTCGTCTCCATCGGAGTATTGCTCCTCTTCCTCTTCCTCGTCGGAATCTATGTCCAGTTTGGTTTTATTGTCTGGTGGCAATCCGTCCGGTCCCATTTTCTCGCCCGCCTCGATATGTTGCTTTATGTGCGTGACATAATCCGCTCTGTTCCTGCAAGATTCTTGGCAAACGTCGCACGTCAATCCCATGCCCGTGCGTTTCGTGTGCGTTAATTGGTGTACTTCCAGGCTCTCCTTTCGTTTAAATGCTTTACCGCAGTCTTCGCAAACGTGACGTTTCTCCACGGAATGCGTTCGCATGTGTCTGGTCAGATGATGAGACAGGAGGAACGACCGAGGACACAGTTTACAGAGATACGGTCGATGCCCGGCGTGCGACGTTAAGTGTCGAGCCAGTTTCGTACTTGTGCGGAAGGCTTCCTTGCAGTACTCGCAAACGAACGTTTTATCCTCGCTGTGCAGCATCTCATGACGTTCCAAGCCTTGTTTATACGTGAAACATTTATTGCAAATATTACATTGAAACGGCTTTTCTTTCTTGTGCATCGTCTCGTCGTGTTTCTCCAAGTCCTCAGCTGTGAAGAATTCCCGATCGCAATGTTGACACGCGTAATTCAATTCTTCTCTGTGAACCTTCTCGTGTCGTTGCAATAAATTCGCTCGCGAAAATTGTTTCTTGCAGATAGGGCAAGAGAATGGTTTCTCTTCGGCATGCGTGATCGTGTGCTTCTGCAGGTCGTATTTGGAGAAGAACATTCGCTCGCATTCCGTGCATTTGAAACTGCGATCTCGATGAGCTCGAGAAATGTGCAGAGCGAGAGCTTGTCGCAACGGGAAAGTGCGTTCGCATTGATCGCACGCGTGCACTCGGATTTCACCCGGTTCCAGTTTTCGCTCCTCTTTACCGCTGGTTGCTTCTTGATCGCCTTCGCTTCCACCGTCTTGCTCTTCTTCGTAAAAGTCGTGTTGCTCCTCCTCTCTCTGTTTCTCAGCTTGTCTGTCCCTTTCCTTCTCGCGATCCCTTTCTCGTGTTTCTCGCCTGTCTCTGTCGTCTCTGTTATCGACTCGAGGCTTTTTGACTCCCTCATTTGGAGATCGCTGCTCCAAATTTCTTTTATTGTTTATATCCGGAGGTTCGCACGATATCGGTGGAAACGGCCGCGGCAGAATTCCAGATAACGGGTAAGCTCTCAATGCCTCGTCCGCTTTCTTGCATTGGAGCTTGAATCTATAAGATCTGTCCAGGTTCCAACGGCACGTGTTGCATATCATTTGCGGCATTCCATCAGCTGCGTACACCTTAAACGTGATAACAAAATATATTCAAATTTGATATAGCATAATATGCAAAGGTAATTAATGTTGAAAAATTTGATACGTGCATAAAAGGCTATTTAAGACAATAAATTATTCGAAAAGTACAAATAGCGATTATTGATTGATAAGTAGGATTGAATACTGATAGTTCACGAATCTACGAACGGTGTACGATAATCGATAACATGTACACCCATTTCCCCGCAAAAATCCATACTATCGCGGAGAGACGGTAGACGATAACACAGCTTTAAACTTTTACTTGCAAAATATTTATTATTTTTTATCAATATCGTACGATGATTTGAAAACAAGGCAAAATTACATTTTACAATCGTAGCGCTCGTTAAAGTTATCTGCGACGCGCGACTGCCTTTTATCGATTCTAATTATCGACGAACTATGTTAAACTTCGAAACAATAATGTACTTTTTGTTTACATCTAAAATTAAATTTAATTGTTATAAATTTAACAATCGAAGTATGATAGTGTTCGTCTCTGCCGGTAAATAAAACAACTGCGTTATCCGGAACCATGTCATTCACTGACCGTTCGATAAAAAATATCAACGATGACAACAAATAGTTCAACAGAGCCCGTTCATACTCGACGAAAGGAACGAGCAAAGGGTGGAAAATCACGGCGGCGATAAAAAGCATGTAACTTCCGAACATGGGACAGATAGAGAATGAATCGGTGACCATCGATTCTGCGCTGAAAGAAAATAGTAATTACCTCGATGGCGACGCACGACATGATCTGCAGGGCAAGCGGAACCTGGAATGGTTTGTTATGATCCCTCTCGTAGATGAAATGAAGCGGTTCGGATTCCGTCAGGCAGAATCGACAAACCCGCCTGGCTCGGAGCGACGCCGGCCTATTCTCCATGTTTTTCTCGACTACCGTCCGTTCACAGCACTCACAAAAGCACGCACTCACACGTCCTCGACACCCAGTTTTCTAAACGCGTCCCGTATCCATATATCGACGCACCGCGCGTCCAAACGCGACCGAAACGTATAATTCGATCGTAATTCGGAATTCGTTCATTAATCGCAATCCGAAGAAACGACGCCGAGCGTCGGTAAGCGTCGTGTCACAGCAGAAAAACGAGCGGGACGAGGTACACACCGCTATGGCGCTATTATGGCGGTCCGAGACTCGACTCGATTTCTCTGTGCGTGGCGTCTTTCGGGTTCTCATCCTCGTACGAGCTTCGGCCTTTGCACATCAGCGCCACGTTCGTCGAAACGCTTCTCATGGTAAAGCAGCGTTACTCCGTCGGTATACGTCAATTATCGATCCATTCTAAATTTTTTATTACACATTGCATTATGAATATAATTATTGTATATACATCATTTGTAGAAAGATTAGAATCAAACAGCAATGAATTATATAAAATATGACATGCTTTAGCATAATTTTTTTTTAATTTTATTACATAAATTATTATAATAAATAAAGTAAAATGTTTTAGTATTTTCTCTATGTTCACTTTTCATTTTTAATCTAAATATATTCATCAGTATGAATATAATTATTGTATATACATCATTTGTAGAAAGATTACAATCAAACAGGAATGAATTATATAAAATATGACATTCTTTAACATATTTTTTTTTTATTTTATTACATGAATTATTATAAGAAATAAAGTAAAATATTTTAGTATTTTCTATGTTTATTTTTCATTTTTGACCTCTAAATTCCGTAATAAATCTTTTTCTTCTTGATTAAGAATATTGAATAATAATACAGGGTAAGACGAAGACGCGTTACGTTAGTGTAATTTCATCTTACGATATCTCGATATATTTTAGTATCGAGCAAACTTTTTTGGTTATTTCGCATTTTTATTACATTTTAATTTTAACCGAGCAAAAGTTAGCGCGGGCGTTCCGATTGGAAAATGCTGCAATTTTTTCGTAGATACAGAGGCCTACGCGCTCCCGTTAATCTGGAATCTTTGCGCCGGGATATCGAAACGGACGTTCACCTCCAGGCGGCAGGAGATTTACTACAAACTTTGCAAACTGACGCCAACCACGGTCTATCCACGACCGCTGCACGCGATCTCTTAAACAAACACGGTTTGAATACACTGACGCCTCCGAGAGTGACTTCCAGCGTTCTGAAATTCTTACAACGATGTTTCGGTGGATTTTCTTCCCTCATATGGGTATAAATATGAAAGCTGAACGGATGAGACCGCATGTCCTTTCTTGTGAATCGCGTTTGCGAAGACGCGCTCAAACGACTCGCGTAATTAAATCGGTTTCGAGAGACGCGCATAATGAAGGAAAATAAAAATTCCTCAGGTGGGCGCGGTATTGTGCTTCGGCAATTACTTGATGGAACACGGGGCTTACGGTAAAGGGTCGAACGAGCATTTGGGCCTCGGATTGGTGCTCGTCGCTCTGACTTTAATTACGGCGATGTTCAGCCACTATCAGGAGTCGAAAAGTTCGCGGATCATGGAATCATTCCAGCAGATGTTGCCGCCGAAAGCGAAAGTCCTTAGGGACGGCGAGAAAAAGGAGCTATGCGTTGCTGAAGTGGTCGTCGGGGACATTGTCCTTTTGGAAACCGGTGACCGAGTACCTGCTGACATTAGGATTCTGGAATGTCAAGGTAAATTCGTATCGCCGTAGTTGCAACCGTAACTTTCTTATTTCTCAACGAAAAAGATTCTCTTCGTCAACCCACGAGATATCGCGATGATTTTATTGTAAATAAAACCGTGCATTATATTCGTAAAATTTTTTTTAATTCGATTGCAATTCCGTTTCTCTAATTGCGTTTAGAAGACTAAGAATCCGGGTTAATAACTGCGGTCTAATTGTCGTTAAGGCCTCAAGGTTGACAATGCCTCTATTACCGGCGAATCGATCCCGCTTTTGAGAACGGCGACCGTGCAGCAAGAAAGCAGACTGATGGAAGCTAAAAATATGGTTTTCTTCTCGACTGACATAGTCGAAGGTAATGGATGAGGGGACGACTTCCTCCCAGTTCATTTCACAAGCGTTTCCTATAACTTCCCAAATTTCCCAAATTTCCCAAATTCTCCCGTACCGTTTTTTACAAGTTTCGTTAACAGGCACTGGGAAAGGAGTTGTGGTCGCTTGCGGCGACGATACAGTTATGGGCAGAGTCGCTAAATTAACGGCGAAGCTGGCACCGAGACCGACGCCGCTTTCGCGCGAGATCCAACGATTCATGAAATTGATATCGTGCTGGGCAATTTTTCTGGGCATACTATTTTTCTCTCTCTCCGCCGCGATGGGCTACAGCTGGATCACTTCGACGACGTTTCTAATTGGCATCATAGTCGCGAACGTTCCCGAGGGACTGGTGGCCACCATGACCGTCAGCCTCACCGTAACGGCTAAGAGAATGGCGAGCAAAAATTGCCTGGTGAAGCATCTGGAAGCCATTGAGACGCTCGGATGCACCGCTGTTATTTGCAGTGACAAAACAGGAACGCTTACGCAAAATAAAATGACTGTAAGCCAGCTGAATCACTCGTTTCTTGCCCACGGTTTTAAAGTGTTAAATTGCGTATAAGAAAGACTGCTGATTTAAATTCCATGGAAATTTCTCTATTTTGTTATTCCGCGGTGTTCTTTTATCACAATACTTTCCGCAAATCGGTAATTGCAAAATCGGTTTCACTGTCTGCCGCTCAGGTTCGACACATGTGGTACGACGGTAAATTGCACGAGGTAATGGCCTCTGACACGTGGCGAAAATACGTTAATAACCCCGGATTCCATAACTTGGCCAGAGTGGCCAGTCTTTGCAATCGAGCCGAATGGGCGACTTTGCCTCCGAACGTACCTAAACCACCTTTGAATAAGAGAAAGATTCTGGGGGACGCTTCCGACGCTGCTTTGTTAAAATGCATGGAAGTTCTCGTTAGAGGCGGCACGAACGCGTACAGAAAAGCGTACACCAAGGTGTCAGGGATTCATATTATTTGCTAACAATTTAACAAACTGGTAGAAACTAAAAACAAGCCATTTCGCGTTTAGATGTTCGAAATACCGTTCAATTCCACCGACAAGTATCAAGCAAACGTTTGTCTCAGTGGGAAGAAACACACTGTCTTCCTGAAGGGCGCACCTGAAAGAGTTATAGATCAGTGTTCGACCGTATCGTTCGGCAACGAAACGATGGACCTGGATGACGAAATCAGGAACGCTTACACGGAGTCTTGTTACATCCTTGCGAATAACGGGGAACGAGTGCTCGGTTTCGCCGATCTCGACCTTCCCGTGGATACTTTCCCGCCGGGTTACGTGTTTCACGAGGATCCCCCGAACTTTCCTCTCGAGAATTTGAGACTAGTAATTTTGTCGGCGCTACTGATCGACCGCCACTTCGTTCCGGCTTTCATTCATATTCAACATTGCCAGATCGGATTGATATCGATGATGGATCCACCGAGGCCGACGGTCCCGGACGCCGTTTATAATTGTCGTTGCGCCGGGATCAAGGTGATCATGGTCACCGGTGATCACCCTGACACGGCGAGGGCGATCGCCAAATACGTCGGCATCATCACTGACGATTTCCTGCACGATCAGGAGGGAAAGAAGCACTCGATCGTGGTAACAGGAATGGAGTTACGGGATTTAGAATCGGATCAACTCGACAATATCATTAGAGAATATCCCGAGATAGTTTTTGCTAGAACTTCGCCTGTGCAGAAGCTGCAGATCGTGGAGAGCTGTCAAAGGCTTCATCTGATTACCGCCGTCACTGGCGACGGTGTTAATGACTCGCCGGCATTGAAAAAGGCAGATATCGGTATCGCCATGGGAATTGCGGGTACCGTCAAGTTTAAGGATAGTCAGATAAACATTCTCACTGTTTCTAATTAAAATTATTTTCAAGTTTATTAATATTAGGGTCGGACGTGTCTAGAGAGGTAGCGGACTTAATCCTGTTGAACGACGATTTTGCGACAATAATTACGGGGATCGAGGAGGGTCGACGGTTGTTCGACAACTTAAAGTCGAGCATCGCGTACACCTTGGCTAGCAACGTCCCGGAGATAACACCCTTCTTAGCATTCATAGTGCTCGGAATACCTTTACCCGTGGGCGTGATTTGCGTATTGTGCATAGATCTCGGGACGGATATGTGGCCGGCCGTTTCTCTGGCTTACGAGAAATCCGAATCGGATATCATGCTCAGGTATTCACCGCTTCGATCCATAATTCAACTAACAATTCAAATTTTCAAACTCGCAGAAAACCGAGGATACCGAACGTCGATCACCTGGTCAGTCGGCGATTGCTCTTCGTGTCTTACGGACAGATCGGCGTGATCGAGGCGTGCGCCGGTTTCTTCGCGTATTTCGTCGTGATGGCCGAGTGCGGCTTTCTACCGGATAGATTGCTGCACTTGCGATCGTTGTGGGACAGCAGCTCCGTGAACGATTTGCAGGACAGCTTCGGCCAGGAATGGACGTACGAACAACGGAAGATCCTCGAGTACACGTGCCACACCGCATTCTTCGTCAGTATAGTGATCGTACAGGTGGCCGACGTGATGATCTGCAAGACGAGCAGGAACTCGCTATTTCAGCAGGGTATGAGCAACTGGGTGCTTAACTTTGGCATAGTGTTCGAGATAATAGTGGCGTGCGTTGTTTGCTACGCGCCTTACATGGACGAGATTCTCAGAACATACCCTCTGTTCTTCGATTGGTGGTTGCCGGGAATACCGTACGCTTTTATTATCTTGATATACGACGAACTCAGAAAGTTTTGGATCAGAAAATATCCAGGCGGATGGTGGGATCGTGAAACTTGTTATTAAATACGGATAGAAATTCGAAGGTTTATTCAGTGCGATTTAAAATAATTCAAAGATGCGGTGGAATTCGACGAGTCATTAAAGGGAGATATCGTCATGAAGATGCATAGATGACCAAATATTTTATATTCCTCGGTACTAAAAATATTTATTACTATTTAAAAGTATGAAGTGATGCATCGATAGTGTAGCAGTCGTCCAACGCGTATGCAGAAGAGCAATGGTTCTCCTTTAATTCCACGCGGTCATCGAGTGTTGTAACCTCGCGAATGGAAAAGTGGGGGACGCATATAAGGCCTCGGGACCCTCTCGATGGGGCCCAGTAGTCTCTAGTCATCAATTCCTTCACGTTCCAAGAACCGTGACTTGATTCTGAGATAACAAGACCACTATAATTTTAACCAGTTACTCGCTACCTCCGTCGAGATGAAGGCGGAGGTGTTTTGTCTGCTAATTGTCTGTCTCGGTAAGTAATTTTAAGAAAACCGATGTCTTAACTCTTGTCAAATATCTTTACCCTAACAGTAACTAATGATTTTAATTGTAATTATTTTTATGTACACCTTTCACACAGTAAAAGAAATAAAATATTTTATAAATACAAACTATTATTTGAATTTCAAATGTACCTGATTCGAATGAAGTTCAAAGAATAAAGGAAAGCCTCGATAATAAATCATAAAATAACATCTAGCTCGACTAGTGACCTTTAAACGCCGTATTGTTTTACTCGCTACAACAACGACTCACTATTCTTTCGATTGTTATCAGAGTTTGTTAACTGTAAACGTGTGCACGGCGTTATTATGATACGCGCAATTTATTCTTAATTCTATTTTATAAACGGTTTTTAATGATCGCCTATGCTTGATCGTGCGTGAAAATATGCATGCAATATGGAAATCGCGGCCCCGATTTACATACATATTGTCCGAACTATCTCATACGACTCGCATGATTCATTCATAATTTGACTGATGCATTCTACAAGGATACACGATTCCTATCTGATCACGAAACAACTTGCGCCATCGTTCGTTATTGAGAAATCTGCTCGCCCCGCGCTTCTTTATAGAAAGTTTAATTTCTCTAGCCTCCACGTGTCTATCCACGCATTGTAGTACAGTACATTGGATTAAATAATTGTCTGCGCCAATTTCTAGTTCTGAAAATGCACGTTTATTAGAGTTTTCAATTTTTGTTAAAAGCTGACTTTGCCTCATTCATGCAGCGAATTCTCGTTCGCACGGTTTTCATCTACGATTTTTGTATCAAAAGCCTGACGGCATAGAGTGTGTTGGAAAGTTAACAGGTCTGAGCGATTAAACGACATTTAAGTTCTGGCCGAGCAAACACACACGGGAGCTCGGGCACTTTCTCGCTTTCTTCGCGTCAGCGAGGTCGACCGGCGCGCGGAGCGGCTCTTTGACGTTGTTATACCCACCTATACGTATCCTACAAAACCGGCGTTTTATTCAGGGACGCAAGACGTCGCGCTGCCTTGAAAATACTCCCGACCAGTTGACCCTCCTCTCCTGCCATTCACTGTTTTTATTCCCTCATTTCACCTTCTCCTCTTTGTATTTTTTTTATTCAAATTCATTCGTTATTCCTGGCCGCCGACGCGAACGTATCCGCGTTCTACGATATTCACTTTATCGCCGGGGAAAAAGAATAGAAATGGTATTCAATTCCATTGGATTCGGATACCAATGAAATAGCAATGAAAGCGACGGAGAAATTCTGTGCACGAGAGAGCACGGAGTACGAGATGAAGTAGAACAATTATTTAGGAATATTTGGCACAAATTGTTGGGCACAGATTGTACGCGAAATCTATTTATTAAAGTAGCAACGATGTCCATCGTTATATCATTATTACGTTTTAGGCGCTGTAACCGCCTTGACGAGGAAACAGGAAGCACTCGAACAAAATCGCCGGAAAGTGGCTTTACCAGCGTTACAGAAGAAGCAGCAACAGCAGCAGGCAGCAGCGGCAGCGGAGGAACAGGAAGAGTACGAGGACGAAGAGGTATCGGATCAATGTCCGGAGCCGAACGGTTACTTTCCCGATGCGGAACAATGCGACAAGTACTACGACTGTCGGGATGGGAAAGCTATCGAGAAATTATGCGCGGACGGTCTCGTGTTTAACGATTTCAGCCCCCAACACGAAAAGTGCGATCTGCCGTTCGGCATCGATTGCTCCAAGAGGCCAAAATTACGTGAGTACATTGGAATTTTAATGTGTCGATTAAAACTCTTGTAATTACTAACTTTCTCGATAATTCATCAAATTATGACAGAACTTTTCGGGCGCTATCTGTAAAACGCCCGCGTTTCATTTCACTCAATTTCAATTTCAATAAAGCGCGGCAGAATAACGTTCTCGACACGACTTGTTAGAGTCTATTCGCTCCGAGACCATGTCAACGGACTATGGTAACATCTCTAATAACGATGAATAAAAATGGTACTGCACACAGAGAAACCTCAACCGTCGCCGCATTGTCCACGCATGCACGGCTACTTCGCCCACGAGGATCCTCGAATATGTAACACGTTCTACTACTGCGTCGAAGGAAAGTTCAACATGATCACGTGTCCGGACGGGCTGGTCTTTTCGGAAAAGACCGGCATCTGCAATTGGCCGGACGAGGCGCAGAAGAAGGGCTGCGGTTCCAGGGAATTGTTCAATTTCACGTGCCCGAAGGTTGACGAGGCTATCGCCGCGACGCATCCCCGGTATCCCGATACCGAGGACTGCCAATACTTTTATGTTTGCGTGAACGGCGAGATACCGAGGAGGAGCGGTTGCAAATTGGGTCAGGCTTTCGACGAACGCACCGGAAAATGCGATTGGGCCAGGAAAATACCCGAATGGTGAGTTAAAGCAACGATGTTTGCGTCGTCGACCGATAGTTCTCGGTTATTGAAGCTTTCTCGCTTACCCAAATTCTTGTATTATCAGTAGATAGAAGAAAATAAAATTTCAATGAAAATTTGTCTTACTTCTCAAATATTGTGAATTAAATGATAAAAACGCTATAAACGATCATATAAAAAATACATTTTTATGAAATTTCAGCAAAGACTGGTACAAAGGACAACTGACGGATCAGGAATTGGATGCTTTGGAAAATCCACCGCCGAGACCGAAACCTTCTGGTGGATCTAGCAGACGGAAAGTCACCAAGCCGTCATAGATTTAATGCATAAATATATAGATTTTAATACTCACTGACTTATACCACCTGGATAATAAAACGTTTTTAATATGGCCATTTTTTAAATAAAATACTTCTAAAATTATCGTTTGGTTATGATTTCTAGTTAAGGTGTAATTATACAATCACGGGTAATTATACTTTAGTATTTTCTTAGTAACGCCGAGGAATCTCATCCATTCTCATCCATTTATTATGAGTTTATTGAAAATACTAAAATTATATCAGATCGCATACGAAATTCAATTTCACGATAATATTTTCATTTAATCTGCAAAGTCGCGACTGTGTTACCATTTTGCTATTCTCGCGTTTCGATAATATATNTACTAAAATTATATCAGATCGCATACGAAATTCAATTTCACGATAATATTTTCATTTAATCTGCGAAGTCGCGACTGTGTTACCATTTTGCTATTCTCGCGTTTCGATAATATATTCCAATCGCGTGTAAATTTCCGTGAACAAACAAAGTTTATTCAAAGTCTGGAAGTTCTCGGTATTCCGCAGGAAGCGTTTCCGAAATCTGCTCTATCGAATAGTGAGTCAACGTTTGATGCTCGCGTCGTAAATTGCAGCCGAACACTGATTTTGTAATCATTAGTTTTGAGGAACGATTCACGATCGCCGGGAACTTTTACGGATAAAGATCATGCGAGTTGATAGGCATAATTGCCTGTGTTTCGAAACGAGCGAAGAATGCGATGATCCCTCGTAAGGATACGGTAATATTCAATCTTTTTCACAGAGAACACAGTGAAGGACGTCGAAGTGAGAGTAAGAGTGACGATACAAAAAACGAAAGGAAGAAGATGAACAGCGACGACCGCGAAGAGGGAAGAGAGAAAGATGGGTAAAAGCGCGTGGTCCGTTCGATCAATCTTGATTCTAGACGGTTATCCATCGATGAAAACGTGGCGAAAGTGGGGAAGAAACGATGATCGTAGTGGGGACCAATCGGGTATACACCGTTCGTCACTTGCCGAAGAGCTGCAGTGTTTCGGCGACGTTGTTTCAAGGGAGAACCGAAAAATATAAATTACTCGAGTATCTCAGTGAGCAGTGGGCGCGTACTATTTCGTATAATTTAGTAAGAGCCGATAAGAGACATGAAGATGATCAGAGTATCCTTTGCAGTAACGATACTGTCCGTAATCGCTGCCACACGTAAGTAAATCTGTATCCAAAATTTAACATGTGAAATGATTCTATTATTACCATTAAAGCATTTTCTACTGGATCCATACTTAATTAATTAAGGCTTAACAAAGTTTCATTATTAATGAACGAAACATTGATACAGCATTTTTTTCAAGANTCTCAGTGAGCAGTGGGCGCGTACTATTTCGTATAATTTAGTAAGAGCCGATAAGAGACATGAAGATGATCAGAGTATCCTTTGCAGTAACGATACTGTCCGTAATCGCTGCCACACGTAAGTAAATCTGTATCCAAAATTTAACATGTGAAATGATTCTATTATTACCATTAAAGCATTTTCTACTGGATCCATACTTAATTAATTAAGGCTTAACAAAGTTTCATTATTAATGAACGAAACATTGATTCAGGATTTTTTTCAAGAACACTGATCATATGGTTACAATCACAATTTCTCAATTGCATGTTCGCGTGCTTTTTAACAATGTGTAATTAGCTACATGTAAAACGAAAGGCTTCTACAGCTTGAACCGAAAGTAAGAAATAGTGCATGCTAATTGCGGACAGCGATAGAAAAAAAAAAGGAACGGTTTCACTGAAACATACCCGGAACACTTTCTCCTGGTCTGCTGGCACGGTTCGGCCAGCTTCTAAAATGCTACCAAATTTCCGGTATATCGTAATCGTCGCGCGAAACCGGTAAAATTTCATAATTATTCAGGTATCTGAAACTTGTTGAAAAATCGTTCGTGTCTCGTCCAAGAACGCGTTCCAGCATGAAGGTATTCATTTCACTCGGAGAGCGCGTAAGAGACAGTCGGACTAAACTTTCTAAAGCGTAAATGTCAGATCTACCGGGTTGCATAAGTATACGCGACGGCTATCGTCCCTGCACGCTCGTACGCAGCGTGTGAAATCCATAAATTATATAAAAGAAATAAAACAATAACGAGATACGTGGAACGGAAAGAGATATCGGTCTGGTTCGACCACTTCGCACTGTTTCTCGTTTCGGTTACTTTATATGCTTCCCGGAGCGTGGCATTGATTTCCTGTATTCGTATATCTCACCGAAGGCAAAGTAACGTGGAGAAATTTAAGAAATTTGTTCTAGTTTCTCCTTCCTTCTCCCAATTTTTCCAAAGTGAAACGGGAACTCTCTTGGAAACAAGATGTTGTACATTTTTCTGTCACAGGGTCAGAGAACTACTTTCTCGATAATTCTTTTAACGATAACGAGCAAATCGCGGGGGAAATTTCGTTGCAGTGTATAATGAAACTTTCATTTGCGTGCAATTGATTTATAGATGGTGCGTTCAATTGCCCGAACAAGGACGGACAGTACGAGGATCCGAAACAGTGCGACAAATACTACCAGTGCGTCGACGGCGTTGCCACGGAGAAGCTCTGTCCAGATGGACTTGTTTTCGATCCCCTGAATCGCAAAGTGAACAAATGCGATCACGTATTCAACGTCGACTGCGGGGATCGCCTTGAATTACGTAAGATTGACATGATTCTCAACAATTTTCGGAATCCCCTCAAATCATTCCATTTGTATCTTTCAACCCTTGACAACATATCACATCATCTAAGTTGCTGACCCAGATAAATAAAGATTAGACAATTCATTTTCATTCTGAATTTACATAAATACATTTATGAGCGATCATATTCTAGTTAAGGATCGAACGAACTCCAGTCCTTGAGAATTTTATCGCTTTCCGTTCTAAAATAAAAACCCTTGTCCCGAGTGTTGCAATAAAATTGAGATCTCGGTTATCCGTGTCATTGGCGTCTGCGGTTAGTGTCCTTGACATACAAGATAGGATCACGACGATGAAGTGAACGAAAGTGCTTCTTAATTCCCGTTATATTCTCAATTAAAACAGAACCACCTCAACCCACCAAGAAGTGCCCACGGAGGAATGGTTTCTTCGCCCATCCGGATCCATCGGTTTGCAACGTTTTTTACAATTGCATTGATGGCGAGGCAATCGAAATCACTTGCACGACTGGATTGCATTTCGACGAATACAGTGGCACGTGCGTTTGGCCTGATAGCGCCGGACGAGAAGTAAGTTTTATTTTATGCTCACAACAATTTCGCGACTGTTTTAATTTCTCAATTGACTTAACATTTTAAATATTATACTTTAATATGTTTCGTAACTTTTCCTTTTTCAATTCTTTAGGGATGCGGAGTGGTGGATAAAAAGTTGAAGGACGGCTTCGAGTGTCCGAAAGAGGCTCAAACGGACACTAGAGGAATGGTCGTCGATCATCCCAAATTCGCGCATCCAGAGGATTGTCAAAAGTTCTATGTCTGCTTGAATGGCGTAACACCACGTGAACAAGGCTGCAGCGATGGTACTGTCTATAACGAGGAACAGCAACGATGCGACGCGCCTGAAAATGTCCCCGGCTGGTACGTACGACAATCGTCGATTAAAATTTATGTTCGCGGTGTCGAATAATACAATGAGAGATAAAAGATTAATTGAAAATATTGTATTCTCTTTCTATAGTGAGGATTGGTACAAGGATGACGACAAGAAACCATGAGATATCAACTGAATTTATATGTCCCGCATCGGGATCTCGATTATCATCTCGAAATCACGTCATCCTCGTTTGGTGTGTAATCATGTGTGTGTTTAGGCATTTGAATGTTCATAAATAATAAATTCTATTTTATCTTATTAATGTTACTTGTTGGTATTTGATTCTGACACCTGCCCTTTCGCGTCGCTCATTATTGATGAATAATCGCCGTAACGCGTTATTTTAACATAAACGCAATAATGTAATCGATGAACGTTTATCCCGCAGCGAACGCATGTTTTACTAATACATTTCATTTCTTCGCCGAGATATACGCGGTGAAATATGTGTGAAACGAGTTTCAGTTATCTTTCATGACCAACCAGGCGCGTCGACGGCAACTTTCTCTTCGTCATTTTGTTATTTTTTGCTCTTGAATTCGCCGACGAACGACTTTCTTGCTAATGTACTTCTTACACGTGTGATAACTGTTTATTTTCTACTCAAGCGTTTTATGATTTTCACTCATTGTTAATAATGGAACGTGTGCTAAAAATTCATGCAAAAGAAGTCTCTCTGTAAGAACAATTCACACGGAAGATATTGTAATTTTATTCGGCGCTGAATCGGTAGTATTAGTAATAATAACAGATATAACGATAAATAAGTAATAAAATTTAATATCGGTTTCGCCTGTGTTTTCCTTGTTCGCATACTTTCTGGTCTACAATAGGATATATGTATAGAGTACGAGCGTTACGTTCGTTGATCACATAGTAAATCATTTAAAGTACTGTAATATAGTTGGAGCGGAAAATTAACGTTTCTTAATAATTTCTATTGTAAATTGTTCCCAATTTGTAATANAGAAGATATTGTAATTTTATTCGGCGCTGAATCGGTAGTATTAGTAATAATAACAGATATAACGATAGATAAGTAATAAAATTTAATATCGGTTTCGCCTGTCCTTGTTCGCATACTTTCTGGTCTACAATAGGATATATAGAGTACGAGCGTTACGTTCGTTGATCACATAGTAAATCATTTAAAGTACTGTAATATAGTTGGAGCGGAACATTAACGTTTCTTAATAATTTCTATTGTAAATTGTTCCCAATTTGTAATATAAATGTAAGTATAAACTGTGATAAAAATGTTAATATCAGATCTGTTGTAATTAGAGACCGTCAGATGTATTTCAGTATCTTGTCACTCGTAAGAGTACTTGTAATAAACGGAAGCAAGCGGACAGGACATCGACGCTCCGAGTGTGACCAATCCAAACTTTCGAAACTGTCTCCTGATTACATCCAGTGTTTGTGTGATTGCGCGGTATTCATTTATACGCGATTCAATCTAAACTGAAATTTCTTGCGTAAAGCCAAGATCAGTTGAATCCGGTCTTAATTGTAAGAGTACCTTAAGGTGCGGAGAAAGGGATGGAGAAACTTTCTTACTCGCTGAAGTTTAATCGCAATCAAATCACTTATTAGAAATTCAACGAACTATCAATTTTTTATTTGAGATGACGTGTCTACACAGTCTAGTAAAAAGTACTCATTCACATAGTTTTGTATTGTAAATAGAGATCAGTGTCAACTGTAAAGGGAACGGAGATTAAATGTCGTAGATATAATTCTGAACAACTTCTAGCTTTATTTACAATTCAATTTTTCTAAAAAAGAAATTGACTTCACTGTTCTTTATGTTGCTATTACTACAATTTTCGATGATTCATTATAATCGCAAGAATTTCGTTAGATTCGTTAATTAAATGGTCCGAATAATAGATCGTTTAGGCGGAAGGTATCATAGTAATCGAGGTTGAATCGTGCTCGTGAAGAACATTGGGACACGCAGGCGGGCATATGTTAACTCGTCCGAGGACATTCGCACCATCTACACTGGGATAACATTCGTGAGACTACTCCGTAGAAGTTGACCGAATGGCTGAAGTGTAATATTAGGAACACTTTGAAAGGTAAAGTTACTCCGATAACAGAACTAGCGAAGCTCCAGAAGGTCAATAGAATATGTAAATTGGCTCTCAAACGCTCTCTAGAAGCTTTCCCTCCGTTTTCATTGCGTTTTCGTACATGCCAGTGTTCTTTCGTGTTTTCTTTCGATATACTCGGTGAATATGAGTTAAGAAATAATATAACTTGAATACAATTTTTATAGTGTAAAAATGGTCGATGGAGAAAATTGATCTAATAGTATTTGAAATTAATGAAAATTTATTTGATACAATATTCTTAATTTAATGCTATCAATCATTTTATTTTGAAGTGAGCTTTATTTGAAAAATAAATTCAATATTGTAAACGAATTTTTGGCATGCCGGTTAACACGGTAGGTCAATTGATTAAACAGCGGGTATAAAATAAAAGGACGGGAACAAACAATTTCGATGTCTCCAAAAATTGATTTTCTTTCGTATCGAGGAATCTCGGGGCGGTTGGTATTTTCACCGAAGTTTGCGGTGAAGTCCAGGGTCCATTTTTTAGAATTAGACGGAAGGAAACGGAGTGGCCAAGTCGATCGGTAATCGATATCCGCGGGAGTGCAAGTGCTCGTAAAACTGGCCAAACAACGATACGTACGGAGGACGATTGGTTTAGCGCGGGTACACCGTTACAGGTATGCGATTGCTGGGAACAGGTGAGCGATTGGCTCGATCTTTCAGGTTCCTTGCGAATCACCCCTCAATTCCCTTTTTCCCATTTACAGGATAAACTACCGGAGTGGACGCTAATCTAGACCATTCTCGCACGTTTCCCCCCCTTCCATGCCGCATTTAAATTTTTAGAGCCCCGGCACCAATACCCGTGTTACATTTTTTAGCAGAAACCGTTGCAGTTCCTCCGTTTCTTTCGAGTTTATGTTAACACCGCACGGCAGACAAACGCGACCATAAGAAATCCATGAAGACCGTACTATTAAAATATTTTTGTAATACACTCTCAATTTTGTATCATTTTCTCATAAAACTTTCGGACAGTGCCATACCATAATGGATATTAAGGTAAAAAGTAACGTTCACACGCGCAANTATTTTTGTAATACACTCACAATTTTGTATCATTTTCTGCGTGTATTCTCTCATAATACTTTCGGACAGTGCCATACCATAATGGATATTAAGGTAAAAAGTAACGTTCACACGCGCAACAGACTTTTCCATGCACAGTCTTCTATCGCGACAGGTTTCATTAAAATAAAAAATTTCACGAATATTGGAAAACGTTTGTTTAACCGTTACAGCCGTGACGTCTAATCGATAAAATCGCTTAACGAAACAAAGATTCGACACGCTAAAAAATACTTTGCGTGGAAGGCAGCAGCCGGTGCGGCGGTATACATATGTATAAGTACGCGCGCCGGGCATTTGTATCGCGAATGTATTGATGGGAATGCGTTACCCCACGATTCGGCGGAGGTAAAATAGCGGGAGCTCAAGGAATCAATCGAGCCTGAATATTTGAGGCACTTGGAATCTGTAAATAGCCGAAAATTGCGCGAGCCGTTCAAATAAACTATCCTCCGCGGAATTCTGTTCGCGCAACACTCGATTCCCTCGACTCACGGCGAACGTCGTAAAAATGCGCGCGAGTTCGGATAAAATTTATAGATGCAACACCGCTGATGCTCGTAAACTTTCGATTACGTCTCCACCGGAAAATCTGCTGCCACGGAAAGTTCGCTGATACGCTCGAATTCAGAGTAATAGTTGACGAGTTATAGGATCGCTTTAGAGCTTAAAGTAACTTTAACCATTTCTTCATTGATTTAGAGACGGGCATATTATGTCTCAGGATTTACACACAGGCTGTTTCGTATCGGATAGTACGCTCTGCCGTAGGTGGATTCCTTATGAAATAAATAAATTTAAAGCACAGAATAACGATTTTCCATTTCAGGCTTCGTTTTCGAGAAACAGAATTTCCAATCTCACTTCCTACGTTTTCGACACGACCAATCAATAAAGTTCACATCGCAGATTAGTATTTCTGGTTGTAAAAAAGATCAACTGAACTATTAGAAAAACTGAGAGTGGGAAATCGTAGATTATCGACTAATCAGCGGCTGCGTTTAGAGATATTATCACGCAAAATTCATAACCGACAGTATGTAGATGAATTATGTCCGCATGCACAACGCGTACCTGTTCTCGTTATTAATTCCAAAATTGTATGCACATAACTGTCGTGATTGACAACGTTGACACGCTACGTTCTTCATTAAGATTAAATATAGAAGGTGAATCGTTACGAAATACTTGAAATATTTGAAACTATACTTTATGTATTGATTTTACTATATAGAGACCATAAATTTTGATTGGATAAAANGTTCTCGTTATTAATTCCAAAATTGTATGCACATAACTGTCGTGATTGACAACGTTGACACGCTACGTTCTTCATTAAGATTAAATATAGAAGGTGAATCGTTACGAAATACTTGAAATATTTGAAACTATACTTTATGTATTGATTTTACTATATAGAGACCATAAATTTTGATTGGATAAAATACAGGAATATATGTATTCACACAATGAGCACTGTCTTGTGGTAAATATATGCATAACAAGTTTATAGTAAATAATTGTTTATTCCAAATCTATAATTATTTTTTGNTTTTGATTGGATAAAATACAGGAATATATGTATTCACACAATGAGCACTGTCTTGTGGTAAATATATGCATAACAAGTTTATAGTAAATAATTGTTTATTCCAAATCTATAATTATTTTTTGACTCACCCGGTGTGCAATATGAGATCAAAAGTACTACGAGAAGTAAAGATTCGAAAAAGAATTTCTTACAACATTTTCGGGCACATTCTTTGTGACTTTTCACTTTAATTGTGAGCTCGCTTATTTGTTACGTCGGTGACGTTGCTCGATCTTGTAGTTTTCGTAGGCGTTAACTCTCGTTGCGCCCGGCCCGTGCAATTTAGTGTTTCAGTGACGTATAATCGCGTTAAAAGTCTAGGGCGAACTCGAGACGGGGCGGTAATCGGTCGTTCTATCCGATAACGAGTTCCGTCCCAACTTTGCGACTGCGTGGTGACGAAGAAACATAGAACGAAGGAAACGAAACTAGCGGAGGGCACAGAATCCAGAGAATTCTTAACGAACCCCGTAACGAGTAATTGCGTTTTCATATTCGGACTCCGGTCGCATTGTTAACCTCGTTATTTAGTTTGTTGTAACGACTGATACGTTATATTAACGTTATGCTGTCGTATTCGTGTTTTTTAACTTTACGTAAAAAGTATTAAAACATTCGTGGTACGTAAGTATTCCATAGAATGGAAATATAATTAGTGATGGAACTAGGGTGCTTGAAATTTTTATTATACCATCATCGCGCGTCATTCGTTATGTCAACAAGTTTATCGCCCTATTTTATTCACTTTATACTCATTCTCCGATTCCGCAATCAAACCCATCGGAGAAGTAAGCTTGACTCTTGGAGAATCATCATAGGTCAGGAGACAGGATATGGCTGTCGTTTTCTCAAGGAAGAGGAGGAGGGGCTTTTTCAATATCCGGCGTTCATTATAGTATAATTTCAGATAATACTTTTGATCGCTTATTGACGTCTTAATGGTCGAACGTTCGATAGGTATCAGTGATATTTTATCAAAATGCA
>SMSR01014277.1:48153-67807 GCA_019453355.1 Ceratina japonica
GTACAATGCCTTGAATTTGTGGGTGTGGACTGTATTAGATTCCGTGAAAAATTTAATTATGTGCACACTGGACTTTATCCACCCATTGTTTCCAGGATTTCCAAATAACATTTCCTACGTTTCCACATTAAACAATTCGCAGTATTTCAGTGCCAAGAAATATGACTATTGAAATCCAAATGCAAATAAACTTACTGTCAATAATTAAATAATCATTATTTCAGAAATTGTTTGTATGATATTTGATTTAATATGAATTCACATCTTAGTTATGGCAGTCTGTGAAATTGTTAAGAAATTCTCGTTACAAGAAGACGTGGAAAGATTGAATCTTCGGTTTCAGCTGCGGATAGCATGATGCGCGTCCATTGTCTCTCTTAATTAGTAAAGATGATAAAGCGGAAATATCATTTGAATTATTAACCAATTTCCTTTTCGACGCGACTCTATTAATTATTTAATTATCAACTGAACCAATGGAATTTTCATATAATTCTATCATTTTGGCAAACCTACTTTATAATCGTACATTAATTTTCCCAAATTAAGATATAAATTAAAAACTGATGTGAAATGCGCGAGGTATTTGGGAACGTAAAGCTGATACAGGGAACGCGTTTCCTATCAGTACGATTTTACAACGTTAGGTATAGAAATATTGGATGAACATTATAGGTACGATCGTAAAAGGAAGGAATGGAGCTATAAACGAATGAAATGCGTATAAAAATGTTGCAAGCAAAAATAAAAATTGTTGAAAATAAAACAGAGGGACGCATTAACATGTAGATTTTATCGAACAGAACCGTTCCAGTACGGGCCTTCCCTAAAGCGTATTGCATTTTACGTGGCAGCAAACTACCTACACAATTTTTGTTTTTCTTCTTTGTTTTTTCGAGCTGCACGTGTATGCAAAACGTAGGCGCTAGGCGCCTTTAGCGTTCGAGCGTCCGCTTCCACGCCCCGTTACTTTAATTCCTGCAGCTATACGAACAAAATATTTTCCCCATCGTATCGGCGCCGTGCCGCAACATTTTTTTCTACACATAACGCGCGGTCGGAATTGAATTTCATTTAGGGAAAGAGATTGGCAGCTCTATTCTCACGGACGCGTATGGCGAGCGGGGCTCCGCTCTGAACGCGTTGAAATACGATCGAGCCGAATTGTAATCGGGTTTTTGTCCCCCGCCATTTTTACGCGCGACGAGATTACACGTTTGCCAGCAGCGAAATCTCTGGGACACGGTTGTCATAGTATTGTAATTTAAGGAGACCTATGATTGTCACAGAAGGCACGTTTTTTATGTGTACGTGTAAATACTTCTTGCAATGAATTTTTTCATCGTGAAGCTTTCAACTCTGTGGTAGCAAAAAGTTTTGAGAGGATTGAGAACATATACGTAAAAAATACAGATAAATCGAGATCATAAAATGAATCTGTTAAGAAAAATTAAGCAATAAAGGGGAGAAGGCACGATTTTTATGTACGATTCCATGCACGTGATATATTTTTTATAAGCTGCTTATCACGCATTACAGATATAGAATGCTAATAATACAAGTTCATAACGGAATGTAGTTAGCTATTTTTTATTTTATTGAGCGCACTAAATGTTACAGGGAAATTTTCTGATACCTGGATCGCAAAAAACATTAAATTGGAAACTATGGACAGAGCAATTAAGCAACGTAAGTTTCTGTTATCTGTGATGAAAAAAAAATTGCGGTGGTTTAATTGCAACAAGTTTCATTAACAGGGAACACCGCTTCGCGAAACTCGGACGCGGAAAATGCAACGGCTAATCAGGAGGATGAGAAAAAAGTGCGAAGGGAGGATTCCAGCAACACGTTCAAGTACTACTTTAATAGATTTAGGTACTACCATTACTGCTTCGCTGAGAAATTGGACAGTTTGATTGGACTCGTGTGCCTGGCAATAATTAGGATTTATATTTTTCTTATGGGTTGGGACACGCAGGTTGGGCGAAACGAAGAAACCATGAACCCTATCGGTATAGATTATGAATAANTACAGCTTGGGCGAAACGAAGAAACCATGAACCCTATCGGTATAGATTATGAATAAAACTTACTCTGTTCAAAGATGCAATTAAAAATTGTAATAAAAAACAGTGGCGCATAATAACATTATAGAATAAAAGATATGGTATTACCCTTAGCGCATTCATTTGGGTTTATCAGTTTCTGGTTATTACTCTGAATGCAGGATTTTGAAAGAGGCGTGAATCACGCAGGTGAAGGAATATCTAAAATTGTCTCATTCCGTTCGAGTGTGATTTTGGCTATCTTTTCAGGTAGGTAGCGCGGTGCAGCTGTGGAATTTAAGATATTCACGAGTCGATCGTAAAAAATGCAGTCCAATCTCCGCAGGTTCTCTATGTACACTGTAGGTAATGGAAACCTTTCTAGAAATTTTTAACCTCTTGTCGTTTCACGAGAGTCTGACTGGCTATCAGTTAATTTCGAATTTGTCCCCGAAATTACACTCCTTACTTAAATCTCAGATTCATAAAAGCATTTCTTAAAGGACTACGAACATTATCTCTGTTTAAAAATACACGAAACTGAAGCCACTTGGGCAATTCTTCAAAAATAATGTCACCTACTGACATGATTCTCAAACTGAGTCAGTCAGTTTGAAATAGAATAAAAATAGTCTATTGTAGGAGGCAAGAAGTATATCAGGTGAAAGAAACGAAATTGTTCTTTCAAAGGCGTGCAAGTCGTCCTATCAACAATAGACATTTCCCCACTGTCTGTCATGGTGGCCTTATTGATACGCGTATTATATCATGTATCGGAACATTTTTCTCCCATTGTGAGCTCGGCATCCTGGCATAATGTTCAAGCATGCGGAAAGAGATGTCTCTGGATCTCAGATTCACCGTGAATATCCTTGTACTATATTATATTCCTCTAGACTGCGGTCACACCAGTCGCTTGACAACATAACATAAGTGAAATCGATAACTTGCGATAATAAGTGAATAAATGGATAAATGGAAAATACTCTTAACGATTTCGAATCGAAGACCATTTTTTGTACATTTATTTATACGTGATTTAATGTGACAGTACTTAATATATTTTATACAAATGGTCTTGCCAAACCAGATTCATTAAATAGTATTAATATGCTACCATTGTGTAAAAAGTATCCATTTATTATAGCATTGGTTTTGATCCTCTTTTCCACGTTTCCGGACACTGTCAGATAAATCCCTATCCACTCGATCGAGAAATCGAAATTATTCAAATTGACGCAAATTCAGGCGTTCATCTCTGTCATTCTAAATTCAAATCGGATACGTAAATATGCGCGAGTCCATTGATTATAGGCATCAAAGCGAGAGATATACTTTTATTAGAGAAGTATATCGTCATAAGCGTTAAACGCTCGCTAATGAAGTTGCTACATTTCTCTATACATTCATCCCGTTTATTCGGGAACGGGATAAATTTCGGACGACAGAATGATCGAACGCTTTATTAATATTGCAATCATGCGTCACGTTAATATGTGATGACGCACCGACGAGTGAATTACGCTCGTTAATTGAAACTGAATTATCAAACTGCATCTGATAATGGGGTTAAAGGATACGTATCCCGAATCCATGCACCATGTTTCTGCTTTTTACACACTTTGGGGTACAAATTGAAACAAATATTTGTGTACTTAACTATATATATAAATCTAAAATATCATTCTGGAAACTATGTACGAACTCCTTTGAAATTAAATTATGCAGATTATTCATAATTAGTAAAATATTCATAGCTCACTCCTAGGCAGAGCGTCAATGTTACCACAGACGAGGTATATGAGCAGATCTGTCACGTTATGAACCTCTTTCGGGCTGAAGTATTTCTTATGCGTTCTCATACACGATAAAGGCTCGGCGAATGATAACAAAAATCGTGACAACAGGTTGACGAACGTCGCTCGGATCGAATTTGGAACCGACGCGATGAGGGGGAAACGCGATACTAGAAATCCGTTCGCCATAGATCAATCAGGAAACGTTTTTAGAATCGGATTTACGGGTACTCGGTGGTGTCTGCGGGTGGGCTATGAAAATTTAAGCGCAGACCCGACGCACCGCGCGGCACCGGCACATTGGTGCAGGCGCAACCCTATGCTCGATAATTTATCAGGATCATTGCGAGAGCGGTTGAGCGGCGCGCGAGAATAGGGCACCGCCGAATTTATGATAACGATAACATTGAATAATTCGTGGCAACGATTGATCGCGTGTGCGCGCCCACCACTGCCCGATGCGACAACCCTCCGCTCTCTGGCATCGAGCTTGCGCGAAACCCGTCAAAATTAACGCATGATAAATAAAACGCTGTACCGCTTTCCTGATTACATCAATTTGTCTACATCAAAACATATCCCTCAAACTTCATTGATTAATTCCTCCTGAATGGAATTACTATTTTCCATAAGAGTAATGTAAAAAACTGATAAAGTCATCGACCTTGAAGGCGTGCAATAGAAGATTTTAACTTCGAATTCTAAGTCTATGAATCTTCCTATGAAATCATCGAGAAAGCACTTTAATCTTGCATGATTTTNCCCCTCAAACTTCATTGATTAATTCCTCCTGAATGGAATTACTATTTTCCATAAAGATAATGTAAAAGCTGATAAAGTCATCGACCTTGAAGGCGTGCAATAGAAGATTTTAACTTCGAATTCTAAGTCTATGAATCTTCCTATGAAATCATCGAGAAAGCACTTTAATCTTGCATGAGTTTTGCAATACAGATTGGAAAGCCTGTCCGTATCACATAATCTTTCGCTTTTTCTCTGCACTTCCTGAGAGCCGCGGTATGCGTTTACAAGAACTATGTTTGACTCGAGACCCACAATTTATATATTTAATAAAATGTAAAAGTAAAATAATTGAGTTTACCAAAATACTAAGCATAAACCATTCCTTCTAGTCCCGGTTAGAGTTGACGTTCCACAGTTTTTGGTTGCATGTTATGTATATGTATATATGCGCTTACGGAAGCGTGCATAATATATAAAAAAACGTGGGATCAGTCACGGTTGTCAGACGTGTTTCAGTCGTTATTTGCACGGAGCCCGAGTCAAGGAATGCGTTCAATTTCCTTTACGTGGCACCTTGAAGAGGCGGCGAGAGCTGCTACGAAGATTCTTCGGTGCTGCCGTTTTTCGGTCCACGGGCTTTTCGAAGTTTCAGGATACCGTTCGCGTATCGTTTAGAGCTCATCAATCCACTGTTGGAATCCTCCCGGCTAACGTTCCGCGAGGCACGAGAATTCAATTAGCCGGTACGCTTCATTTTAATATTTAGTTGCAATACAATACGTTCCACTTTTAACAATTGGATATTGTTCCCAAATTCTTCACCGGAGTAATTTAATTTAATTAGCGTCAGTGTATATAGTAGTTAGGTACTTTAATTATCGGAAAGTTCATTGTTTTAATTATGGACTCGTTAAAACGCGTAGCATGTAACGTACGTAATTTTTGTCTTGTTCCCCGAGTTTGGATTAACTTTGCGATTATCGACGCGTTCAAGTTACGTAGAACGTTCCGGATAAGAATTATTCGCAGTTAAACTTGAAACGAAGACGATTCGAAATTTAATCGCATTCGAATTTAGTGTTCTAATCGAGCTTCCTGGGACGGCTGGCTGGCGCGGTGCGCCGGCAACGTAAGACAACCGTGGCAAATATATACGCTTTATACAACGTTGGGAATCTATTAGCGGAACTTGTTATTAAACCCTTGGGGCAAGCAATCTCGCCTAAACGGCAACCACATATGTTCCCTTTCGCGAGTTCACCATAGTAGAGAGCGTAGCTTCAAGACTTAACGTAACATCTTCTAAGCGTGGAAACAAAACGATTGACGTGACCGTACTACTCCCAAATTACCTATATTCCGTAACTCTGCACCATTGCACATTACTAGAAATTGTATCATAGTCGTATAAATAATGAAAATAGAGTATATCTACTGTATATTACACCAATCGAATTATTCCACGATAGATGATACTACTCGTTATTTGTACGTTTTTAGATAATATAGTATGTAATTGTGATTATGCGAACGGAATTCTAAAGGACGTAAGGGGCGTAGGTGGTCTCATAGATTTCGAGCATTGGAATGAAATGCATGATCGCAGTTGAAGAGTAGCGAGTAAAATCGAGCGGACACTTGATTCCGAATAAAGCCGTTACGGCGGCTATAGTAATTCGGTCTCGGATTCGTTCGACGCGAGAGTTAGTGTGGCTTTTCCTTGGTTGCCAGAAATCTCGAAGTTGCGTACCTATATAACGCGGAATAGTTTGCTCCAGCCGCGTTTCCGCCTCGAATACTTTCGCGCATAGTTCCGGCGAATTACGCCCCGGCGCCAGACCAACACGCAGTGCGATTTAAATAGTTCGAAGGGATTTCCCTTGGAAAAATTCGATAATAGCTTTCAACGGCGCGGCACGGCACAGCGTTGGCTTTGACGGTTCCCCTGCTGCTTTCTGTTTCTCCTGCCGCGCTGTTCTTCTTTTATATCGTTTTTATTCCTCCTTTTTCTTCCATTCGCGTCTGCTTTCCATTTTAACTTCGTAAGATTTTCTTCCTGCTCTTGCCAAGTAGCATTTACTTACTAGTCGACGAAGACCAATTGGGAATTAATTGAATTTCTCTTGTTATATGAAAATCACGACATCTTTATAAAATACATATACGTGTTTGGGCATTGATTCGTGATTTATTTATACTTTAATGAAGTTGATCATCCAGCAATTCTCTTTTTCTTTTTTAAGAAGGGAGAACAAGGGTGGTGGGACAGAGATCTCATGAAATAATGAATTGCGATAAGTGTATGAAGGTCTCGCGACGTGAATTGTAGAATCGCGATTCCTATATCTCCGCGCGAAAGAGCTCTAATGTTAGCAATGAGTGATCTTTGCAGATAGCGATCGGTTTAATGGATAAATTTTTCCCCCGAGTGAGTTTAGCCGCGCGCAACCAATGCAACGCGGACAGCAGCCTCGACTTTCTGCGAGCACATCGGCACATCGCATGGCGGGTCGCGCGATCGGTCGGGGGATTGGTTGGNAGTAGCATTTACTTACTAGTCGACGAAGACCAATTGGGAATTAGTTGAATTTCTCTTGTTATATGAAAATCACGACATCTTTATAAAATACATATACGTGTTTGGGCTTTGATTCGTGATTTATTTATACTTTAATGAAGTTGATCATCCAGCAATTCTCTTTTTCTTTTTTAAGAAGGGAAAACAAGGGTGGTGGGACAGAGATCTCATTAAATAATGAATTGCGATAAGTGTATGAAGGTCTCGCGACGTGAATTGTAGAATCGCGATTCCTATATCTCCGCGCGAAAGAGCTCTAATGTTAGCAATGAGTGATCTTTGCAGATAGCGATCGGTTTAATGGATAAATTTTTCCCCCGAGTGAGTTTAGCCGCGCGCAACCAATGCAACGCGGACAGCAGCCTCGACTTTCTGCGAGCACATCGGCACATCGCATGGCGGGTCGCGCGATCGGTCGGGGGATTGGTTGGTAGGTAATTTTTTCCGGCACGTCGGAGCGTTTGCAGGCTGGCTCAAATTGAACTGGGAATTACGCGGCCCCCAATTAAATTTCTCCACCGGCCCGCCAGTGTGATTCGAAATCGATACCCTACCGCGCGTACTACCTCGAGTGACATCGTGTAATAATGTCGATGAGCTGACTCGTCGAGAGTGCGAGTGCATATTGTACCGCGAGGGAAAATGACGCACACAGGGAGGCCGCGGAGCGAGAGAGACGTTCTCTTTTTCGGTAGCTGTGCGAGAAGACTTCGACGTTAAAATTGAAACGCCGTTGTAACGGTCTCGTCGAGGCCACGGTTTTTCGGTTCATTGAAAATTTGTAATGCATCGCGCGTCACACGGACTGACATCAATGAAACTCTTTTGAAAAGAAGCGCCGACAGAATAGTCGAATCGTAAGTAGTGGAATGCAGTTTCGCAGATTAATTATTTAAATTGTTGTACGAAGAAATTGTGTGTGTGTGTGTGTGTTCGACCCTATTAAATTTCAACAATATTTAGACAAAAGTAAGAATATTATGTTCTTGTTTAAAATAAAGAGTCGTGATTGACTTTTATGAATGTACATATAAAATTCAGAATTTACCAGGTAATATGTTAATACAACTGTCCTTCTATTTTCATAGAACGAATGTTTCTCGTTAGAACATGGCGTAACTCTGTTGAACGGTTCTACTACTAATTTAACTTCCGACGGCATGCCAGCGGCAAAGTTAAATCGAACTCGAATGAAGGTCTTCAGCAATGTTTCTACTTTCCACCGCAACCGGCGATGAGAATCCAGTTAGAATGAAAACGCAAGATTCGTTGCGAGAGGGAAAAAATACAGTATAAATTCGATGGGAAACGCGGCCGACGCGTTCGCGTTTTATCCGTTTTAAATGCGGGATACGTTGACGCGCGAAACTAATTTAACGCGTAATTGGTTTCATTTTCTGACCGTTTGTCCGTTCGTGTTGGGTCCGATTGATTGGTTTTATTCACTTTATTACATTGCCGACGTCGACGGTCGTCGATCAGTCCTCCAATTTTGGGAAATACTTGATCGTTTACGGATATTCTTAAAAATCTAGTATCAAATTGTTTACCTAAGAAACCTAATTTATACTTACATTTTTCATATCGCGGAAAGAAGATGAGTAAAATGTTTACTCCGTAGAATATGTTACGTTTCGCGTAATTGAATCCGATGTTCGAGATAGCCGGTGAAACTTTGTGATTTATAATCGGAGCGGGTCGCGATATTTTAGGGGAGAAGGGACGAGAGAAACGGGAAAAATTGTTAGTCGCTACACGCGAAAGCTCACGTCGCATCGGCCATCGAAAAAAAGCGCTTTTCACAACAGCCCGCCTAGATCGGACAACGATAATCTGCGCGACAAAGGCTTATTCCATCCTACCCTTTTTTAAAATGAAAATTCAATTTTCATCCGGGGAACGTGACTTCACAAATAACGGTTTCCCTTTGACATGGCTTTGCGTATTATTATTCTTTAACAACGCCACACGCACAGGAATATCAACCATTTTATGCGCGTTTGTTGTATCGATTTTGCAGTCGAAATTACAATGACCGTTTGTTTGGTCACATATGACAATATCTTTGCGTTTAACACGTGCGCGCTTTGACAGCGTAATCGTCTGGCGTTTAATTATAAAGAACGGAAAATGTATTCGCTCGGATCGAGAGTAATTTTTAGCATCGGCAGGAACGACGGGAAGGAAATAACGCGGAAAATTGCATACGAAATTTTGAAATTTAGATTTTGGCACGAGCCCGGATAGATCGTTAACCGGACGAAAAAGTTTTGGCACTGCTCCCTCGTAAATCAATGACGCTAATGCCCGGATTACCACGAGGCTCGACTTGTTGGGTGTTAATGCAACGGTTGTTGCAATGTATGCAGTAGAGGCGGGGGCCGAACTTAGCTTGTACGGGTTTTCGATTTGCATATATACACACAACATCCTCTTTCCGTGTTCATTTTCACTTGGAGTACTCGCGTATTCTTGGTCATGCCGTGCGCAGTTTCAAATTCCTCCGGATGTACAGTGGATACAGAAAGTATTTCTTCGCCGGCGCGGTAGCACTTTTAACATTTGCATATTAATTAATTAGGCGGGAATAGTACGAATTTTGTGATACGCAATTGTACTCCCGGGCGCTTACAAGAATTTAGAACGGCACGAATGAAATGTAGAATCTAATCAAACTTTGTTTTAGTGTCGGAGCTCTACGGATAACACGACTGAAATTACGTAAAACTAAACGCGATGGAATTGGCTGCATAACCATTGTTTAAAAAAGAAAAAAATTTGCGATACACGATCATTGGTCGAAACTCGTATGTATAAACTTTTAGTGTCAGTTTCAGTTCTCGTCTATTGAATTCGGGTAAACATCTCAGTACTTGACCCCACTTGCAATTTTTCACTTTTGAAAGCAGTGGAACCGCAGCACTTTACACCGGGGTATCTATCTTCAAAATTTATGATATATCATAATTCATTTCGTACACGATGCATACTGCTAGATATTGAAACGGTGAAAATTCATAGAAACAAATCTACGCGCACATAGATTGAAGAAGGAAGGGAGAAAGTGGTGAATGATAGTCGAGAATCATTAACCGGACAGCGATAGAAGAAATGCAATTATACCGGTTGGCTTAAATAAAGACGGTGCGTCTATAATCACATGTAAATGTAATTACGGTATCATGCGACGCAATCAATAACACAGGCTCGCAATAATACGCGAAGCGCATTAATACATGCGAGACACGTTCAAATATACCCTACCGTGAGCCGGAATTATCGAGCAACGAATTAAAATCAGTTTTAACCATGCATATTTGTACGTACGGGCGGCGAAAACACGTCCACTTGATTACGAGCTGCTTCTCTAAACAAACGCCACTTTTCGTCCGTATCAAAGGTTCATTTACAGCCAACTAGCTCGATTAAAACTCCAAATCTATTAGAGTTTTCAAATCCGTTGAATCTCTTTCCCTTTGTTCCACGTATTTTTTCGATTTTTCAATATGGGAGTTTGAATCGTTAAAAAGAATCAAGAAGAACAACAATGCTGTGTTAATTTGTATGATTTTTAAAAATGGTTCTTTAAAACTTAGAATTTATTAATTTTTTACGTCTCACGNATCAAAGGTTCATTTACAGCCAACTAGCTCGATTAAAACTCCAAATCAATTAGAGTTTTCAAATCCGTTGAATCTCTTTCCCTTTGTTCCACGTATTTTTTCGATTTTTCAATATGGGAGTTTGAATCGTTAAAAAGAATCAAGAAGAACAACAATGCTGTGTTAATTTGTATGATTTTTAAAAATGGTTCTTTAAAACTTAGAATTTATTAATTTTTTACGTCTCACGTTTTCTCTTATTACACTGATACGACTGAACTGCGGGCTTTTATGCAAAGTAAAATATTTGTGTTGTCGCTTTAAAAACTGAAATGTAAATTACGATTCGTGTTATCCTTCAAAAATAATGATTTATCACACTTGTTGTGTTTTTCATATTTTTGCATATTACCCGCACTCTTTATATTTTCTGCACATCCGGTTTTTCTATAAATGTATAGAATTCGCATTTTGATGTGACTTTTAGATATGAATCACGGGAAAATTAAAATGCAAACTATTAGAAAAGGCGCAGTCGTTGTTTCGCGCACGTATCTATTTTAAATCCTCCGTACTCCGTGGACTTCCCTCTCGCAGAATCCCTTTAGGTTCTTGTCTTCGAGCGAGGATTAACCGGTGATATTATTCTTCAATTTCGATTAAGCTTCTCCTTCGTGGGCGGCCGGGCGATGACTTTTCCAGCTTTCCGGAACGGATCAACGGGCGGGCGAGCCGAATCGAAGAACGACGACGCTGCGGGAAACCGTGTCAGCCAGATTGATCTTCGCACGTTCGCGCGACCCTCTTCAAGGGGAAAGTTCTCGGCTTCACTTCCACGCCAGGCCGTTCAATAAAATTTCCCCGAGGAAATTTTGCAAAATACTTATCCCGAGACGAACCACGTTTGATTAAACGATCACCAAATTCTTTTTCCCTCCTCGCTCGAGCGCGACCAAACGAACCGAAGAATTTCATTCATCTCATCTCTATCGCTTCATTAGTTTCGAGATTAAACTACCAGCGTCATTCTTATCGTCTACGTATGTTAAAGTATCATCTTTCGTGGATTTAAATTTTACATTTTTATTCTTTCGTATTACGTTGACGCGAACATCTTGTACGAGTTTATCTGCTCACGTTCACAGGATACAATTTTAAGGTAGAAACTAATCAAACAGAATTCTTCTTCTTCAGGAATTTATATAAAACATATTTTCATGAAATATGTATACGTGTAGTTATCTCAAATAATAACTAATATTTACTACGTAATTTACTATGTAACTATCAATTGCTTCAGGTTTAAGTCACAGAATATGATACGATTATACCAGCATTATTATTCGACGCCGAACTGAACCATTACACGAAGCCATCGTCGCCAGGGCCCAACTATAAGTATAGGTGACTACTATACAAGTTAGGGGACCCAGTTTTGGTGTAGTCCACCGCGAATTACCAACTTGATCTCCGAATGACAGAGTTCCCTTCCTACCTGTTGTTTTCGCGATAACGACGTCTTCCTTCGACGGTAATTTAAATTTCCATGAAATTCCGAGAGTTCCGGCGGTCGATATTGTCCGATCGGAATTCCCCCGTCAGCATTTTTTCTTTCGCCTCCTTATTAGAGCTACCACTTCTGTCGGTAGTTGCGCGGGACGTGATTCGCCGAAGAATTTTCTATTAATTCGCGAAGCTCGAGCGGATATCGATAAACGGGATAGTGTGTTACGGAGCGAAATAATACGTATATTAGAAATTATAATTTTAATTATATTTCTAAAAAGCATTAATTGGGTACTTGAGAATTTTTAGAAAGTTCTTTAATTGTTACTATGATTATAAAAGTCAGTTTATGTTGAAAGTTTTATGCAGTTGATACGTCTAGAAAATCGCGAGGTTTATAAACAGGCAAATAAGCGGGATTAATATTAGGTAGAGCGGCTCCACCGCGATTGCATATTTTGAAAAGGGGATTATCATGCTGATCTTATTGTGCTCGGGCGCACTAGCGTTACAGAGTTGGGAGATAGAGACTGAGACACGTGACAGGCATTAACAACAAGATTTTCGCGAAGTACCCGGTTGTTTGGATTTGTCGGCTGGCAAAAGGCGCACGTAGGTACCTACCGCGGAGACGGAACGCCGTTAATAACAGGAATTATACTGGCAAATACTGCGACAATATGGTCGCGACGTCTACTTCAACTTGTCGGGGGGACACGGGGATGACCATCGGTTAGAGCTGGCAAGTGCTATCGATTTCCGAAATGCTCCAATCGGTCGCAGCAATGAAAACGCTCGCCATTGAATAAAAAAAAGGGACAAGAAGTGTGGAAAAAAAAGAAAGGAAACGTGACGGTTCTCCCCTGAATCATACCAGTTAACCAGTTACTTTCCTCCTTTTTTCGGTCGCGACCGACAGTTGAGAGGAATTTGAACAGCGCGTTTTGCCGCTTTTCGACTGGTTAACCGAGGATCCTCCGCATGGGAATTCGAATCGTGTCCCGACGGGTCGACTTACAGCCCGTCCAGACGACACGCTTTTTGACCGACCTTTTTTATCAACACGTTTTTTGTTAAGTTAAAACTAAAAGGCACTTGCACGAATCAATTTTCAATAGGAACGACCGGATTACAAAATTAACCGTGTTATAAAAGATATTTCTAACAGACTCGTTTCCCGAGGAAGAGGGCTTTCCGAGTAGCGCACATGTAAAAGGTTAAGCTGAGACTTATACTCACGCTTTTACTATCCTAAGCACTAGCAGCCACTGGGAAATATGTCACGACATATTTAAAATTTCTGGAAAAGAAGAATGGTTCTCGCAGGAATCCCTACGACAAATTATCGCTAGCTTTTCTTCTTTCCGGCTGTTCCGCGAACACGACAGACAGCGCAATAGGATATTCTTTTCGAAGGGAAAAACTGAAACTATATTCCACGTTGATCACAGTAAAAATAATCACACAATTTGTATCATAAAAATAACTTGAATCTTTCATGTCAAATAAAACTTATATAGTTATAACGTACTATAATTGTTATTTATATCCCAATTGCTGTTTTACTCGAACAAAATGATACACACCTATTAATTTTGTCGAGAACTTGGTTCTGTCCTCCAATAAGAATAACTAAAGTATCTACCTCCTTAGAGCAGCAAAACTTTTTCTATTCACGCCTTACTTTGTTCCCAAACGATAAAGGTGGAAAACGAAATTTCTATAGGCGAGTCGTGTTTATTCTCCCGGTGTGCCCGCGGTGAGACGGGTTGAACTCATGCGCGCGAATCCACGGGAATTATCGTGCACGACGATAAACGGCGTCGCGTCTTGCTTTTCCTCGGTGCGCGGGCAAGGCGCGAGTGTATCTCGTAAGTGATTTACGTCGTTCTCCAATTTCGGGTCTTTGCAGTAAGTACACTTAGGGACGTTATTCTATCTCTCGCGCTCTTACCCAACCCGAGCACGGCCGGGGTTCGCGTTCTGCAGCCTGCTGCTGTTTCGCAGGGACCCCGGGAAGGGAGCAAGGGGTCCCGCGTGATAACGGCCTCGAGGAGCTGGAATCGGTGGCGCGAAGGAGGGTTTCGCTCCAGTTGGGTTGCACAGGGTGGTAGATTGCTCCCACGGCCGCGCCGTTGGGTTTCTTGTAAGCCGGTAATCTTCGGTAAGTAACAAAACACGTGGCTGAGCTTAGGAGGCCCCCGACGACGCTGCAGAAATTCTCTTCCCGCGGTTTCTACGCGTGTGCATATCGGGCGTGTCGTAATGCGGCATTCGACATCGTTCTCGCATAAAGATTTATATACTCGCGTCCCTCTTGCCGGTTCCTTATACGTACATTTGTCAGAAGAATCCCTCTTATCTAATAAACCCGCAGCTTCGGGTCAGTATTAACAATTGAAGTGACCATTCTCTCAGTTCATGGAATGGAAAATTATTCATAGATTGTAGTCTCTTTGATGATAAACGATTTAGTTCTGTCTATAATAATTTCAATAATTACAGTTTATAATGATTCCTTAAATATCCTCTTACTTTTTCTGTTATCCAGGTTACCGTATAAATTTTTATACGCGGGTCGTGAATTCAGTAAATATTGCTCACAATGAATAGTATTCTCGATTTATATTATGTACACTAAATTGAGTTTGAAGTTATAAAAGACCGACCTTAAAGAGCGTACTGCTCGCACGTTACTGACAGACAGTTAATAACTTCTATGATTAACGTGCTCAAACGCATATCCAAGAAAGTGGTCTATGTATAATATATCTAACCCGTATATACATTGAAAGACGGTGTGGGCACAAGATGAAATGTAGCTTTAGCGTAGCACGTGTTCCGGTAGGCTTCGTAGCCAGGAACGTGTTCAGAGCACGTTTCAATTAGAAACGGATATATAGAGAAAATGTAAGAGGCGAACAGAGTACAGAGAGCTGCGGAGTAATCCTCGACAGTTGGTATTAAAACCGAATATATTTATAACCCTTAGAGCCTCGCGCTTCCTAAAGGAATCTTACAGGTTTCAACTCTGCTTCTGCTTCCAATTCGGACGCGTTTCAGTTGAAGCGCGAAATTTATTGCCCTACACGAATTTCTTTTTTACGTCGTCTTTTCTAAATCGTATACTAGATTTGGTGTTTGATAAATTTGTCTATCTGTTATTCACAAGAGTGCGTGAGAAGATATTTTCATTTCAATACGTTGAAATTATACATTGACTCTGTGCGGTCGAATCTCGCCACACGCGATATTTAGAAGCATCGTTAAAAAACATCTCGACCGCAAAAAATATTTTAAAAATAGAGAGAAGTTGCTCTCTTGCTGGCAACAATCAATTTTTTTCAAATTGGAATGGATTAACTTGCATATAATGAATGTGCAATCAATGCGTTTTACCAAAAGGTTCGCGTTCGTTAAATCGCAGCCTACATAAAAATATACACGGCGCGCTGTTTTATTTATTCAGATATGTATACACTCGTAGCGTGCCAATTAACCAGGTAAACAATTTACCGTCGTTCATCGTACGTTTATTTTAACAATTGAACCGGAAATATAAAATTGGCTTCTGGTTTTTAATTAAAATGTTCATTAATCTATCAGACGTACTGCGCCATTATTATTGACACTTCATTAAATATTTTACGTTTTTGATCTTTCTGTTTAGATTTATGATTTAAATCAACAAAATTAAATGCTATACAGGAAGACAGAATTGTTCATTACCTTCACCTTGCAAATGTAATATTCCATGATACGAAGACATTTAATCTACATAAGATCCGGAGGAATGTATTATCAAAATTCCAAAAGCTTGCAAATGAACGGTGTAAACGGTGTAATGACCACACAGCGGAGACACCGTGCATCGGTTATAACGCGAGGGACAGGACTGATGCCGGTGGTAAAGAGACGATGGTAGAGTAGAGGAGTAAACGCGACGGATTATCCGGACCATTGCTTAGTAAATCTAGCAAATCCTAGCAAATCGTGCTCGTTTCTCGGATTCGGATGCACGCGGGGTTGGCCCGATATTTAAACGGGGGAGCGGGCGACCAATCCAGCAACGTGAGCAAGATTCTACGTATAAACAGTAACGAGTCGCTTAATGAGGAAGGTCGTTAATCAAATATCCGGTAACTATTGCATTGTGCCCGTCCGCCGCTCATGCACTGAAAAGTCCCGGAGAATGCCGCCGTTTAACGAGTTCCCGTAGGAGATACTAAACCCAGTCACCCCCTAATTCCATGTTCCTAGACTACTAAATTGAATCACCGAATCCATTAAATTTTTATCGTTCCCTCGTCGGTTGGATATTTCTGTCTTTTCAATGACTCCACCTTCGCTCGTGAAAAAATCAATTCGGTACTGGGTCTACGGTATTTGTTACGTAATACCATTTCTAATGGCACGAACGGTAACGTATGTTAATTATNGTTTTACCAAAAGGTTCGCGTTCGTTAAATCGCAGCCTACATAAAAATATACACGGCGCGCTGTTTTATTTATTCAGATATGTATACACTCGTAGCGTGCCAATTAACCTGGTAAACAATTTACCGTCGTTCATCGTACGTTTATTTTAACAATTGAACCGGAAATATAAAATTGGCTTCTGGTTTTTAATTAAAATGTTCATTAATCTATCAGACGTACTGCGCCATTATTATTGACACTTCATTAAATATTTTACGTTTTTGATCTTTCTGTTTAGATTTATGATTTAAATCAACAAAATTAAATGCTATACAGGAAGACAGAATTGTTCATTACCTTCACCTTGCAAATGTAATATTCCATGATACGAAGACATTTAATCTACATAAGATCCGGAGGAATGTATTATCAAAATTCCAAAAGCTTGCAAATGAACGGTGTAAACGGTGTAATGACCACACAGCGGAGACACCGTGCATCGGTTATAACGCGAGGGACAGGACTGATGCCGGTGGTAAAGAGACGATGGTAGAGTAGAGGAGTAAACGCGACGGATTATCCGGACCATTGCTTAGTAAATCTAGCAAATCCTAGCAAATCGTGCTCGTTTCTCGGATTCGGATGCACGCGGGGTTGGCCCGATATTTAAACGGGGGAGCGGGCGACCAATCCAGCAACGTGAGCAAGATTCTACGTATAAACAGTAACGAGTCGCTTAATGAGGAAGGTCGTTAATCAAATATCCGGTAACTATTGCATTGTGCCCGTCCGCCGCTCATGCACTGAAAAGTCCCGGAGAATGCCGCCGTTTAACGAGTTCCCGTAGGAGATACTAAACCCAGTCACCCCCTAATTCCATGTTCCTAGACTACTAAATTGAATCACCGAATCCATTAAATTTTTATCGTTCCCTCGTCGGTTGGATATTTCTGTCTTTTCAATGACTCCACCTTCGCTCGTGAAAAAATCAATTCGGTACTGGGTCTACGGTATTTGTTACGTAATACCATTTCTAATGGCACGAACGGTAACGTATGTTAATTATTTTCATATACGAGTTTTTTTTGTTCTCCTCAGCGTATTATCTTCAATTTTGATGATGCATAATTTGTTTGAATGTTGCAATCGAATGGATTCTTTGCCATTGGCATAACCGTTATCATCAGATGCACGGCTACTATCGTTTCCTTCGCTGTATTATCCCGGCGAACCATTTCCCGAAATCGTTTCCGAAACCTTCTGCATTTCGATACAAGCGGGGATACTGGGAATCAATTGCGTTCGAGATTACTCGCGTTTGATTCAATCCTGAGTTCTGGGCTGAGCTTAATTTATTATCGTTCTGCCTAACGGCTCCGAACTGTTTGGCCACGGACTTTGGCCTCGCATCGCTGCGCCGCGGCGCGACGTTTATACGTGTTTCTGTGTACGGGTTACATGCTCCTACGGGATATACCTACGATTTATAAGCGGGTAAAGCGTGCTGTTAACCGCGCGCTGGATACGCGTTACACACCCCGTGTCCGCTATTTAAACGAGGGATAGTGGATGATCACTTTTTGAATTAGGAATTTGTGGATTGTGTGAACAGACCCGGTCATCGAATAGAGCATCGAATGAATAAATTTCTGCACGTAATAAATCTTGATATTGAAAGCGAGTCATCAGATAACTAGATGTTATTATTAATTATATCATGTAGGCTTACTATGTGTATAGTAACAGAATGTCGAGCGCGTAAGGCTTAAAACCAAAGTGGTGAACCGACCATCATTAGATTTTGATAATATCCCTGCAATATATATTTTATGAAATAGGAGAAGAAACCATTCTACGTTTCTTCGTCAATAGTTTGAGATCTCATCTTTTGTCCCTTTTGGAAAATTCATCGCGAAACGATTTATTCTTCGGCCGAAGAAAAGAAGGCTGGGCAGACAGTTACCTTTTGTTGGAAAATAACTACCGATAACTGGTTCGATATCCATTGTCTGTATTTGAAAATTTTTCCAACATTTTCCCGACGACGAGGGATGGAATCGGGACAATGAATTGATTGAACCTCCGCCGGACCATTTTTCAATGGTTACGATAAAATTCTGTTCAATTGACGTCTGTAACGGATCTTTATCAATCTATGCTTGGTTTTTTCTACGCGACGGTCACCCCCCGGATTCTATTACCTCCAAATTGAAATAACGCCGGTGTTCAAATCACGCTAATGCTTTCTGTCATATTTGTCCTTTGTTAAATAATGAACTTATCTTTGAATTATTTACTACTAAAGAAGTACTAACAAATAAGTTTGTCTTCTAATGACTCTATAAAATTGTTAATAAGTAGACTACATATCTAATTTTGTTAGAAACGTGTAAAATCTGCAGTCAGGTAATTGGCGATTGACTGCAGTTCATTAAATATTAAGAGAATTGTTCGGAATCAAGAATTAATTCTCGATAATTGAAGTCCTATATGAAGTTGAGCGATAAAACCATATAAGTCAGAAAAGACTATGGTAAGAGATAGAGAGAGAGAACGTCCGAATGGGGGAGGAAACAAAAGGACGATTTTATGTCCGCCGTTCCATTTCGAGCCGATGCGATGGAAAGCGGAAGTTCTTGGTACGGCGCGGCGTCCGTTGGAATAGCGCGCGGGTCGAGAGGTTGACGCGAAGTCCCAGCAATTAACACGAACGTTTAATTAAGCATCCTCCCCCACGGCCGGGATACCTGGGTGCACGTAGACGCTGTTATTCTCACATACCTAAAGCCGAGATATATCGTTACTACTAACAATTATTCTAGCCCGGAGAGCTAAGTAGAAAGGGAGCGGGTCTGTCTTAGGGGCCGGGGCGTCAGAATTAATAGCGGAACGCACGTTCCGCACCCCGCTTTGTTATTTACCTAACCGTGCTTCTTATAACAGAGCATCCACCCACGCGGCCTA
>SMSR01014278.1:9097-24991 GCA_019453355.1 Ceratina japonica
GAAACATGTTTGGATTTAATTAATGATTGCTAAACATTAAGGAAAAATTCGTCTGTATGCTTAGTGTAATTTTTACTTATCGAACTCGAAGGAAATTACCGAATTATATAATAAAATCTTTAATCTATATATGAAATAATATAAATTGTGTGTAGTAATATGAAGAAAAGTAATAGAAGGAAAATTTAGAAACTGAATATTAGAAATTACTAGTCAGGGATAATAAAAATTAGTAACTGTGGATAGAAATTATTATTACTGTGTAGAAATTACTATACAGATTTGTAATTAATACAGAAGGAACGTATTTATTACTCAAAGAAAGTATTTTTTTGGTATTATAATTCAATTTTCTAATGTTTAAGGGGAAAGTCTAGTAATCTAAATCTGACTGTCTAATTCTAAATGAAATCCTTCTAAAATTCAAATCAGAGTCTAATTCTAAATGTAATCCTCCTAAAGTTCTAATCAAATTCTAAATCTAAATGAAAATCTAATTCTAAATGAAAAATGTCTGACTAGTTCTAATTCCCAAATTTCCAATTCCCAATTTCCAATATCCAATTACGAATTCGTCATTCTGGATTCCTAATTTTTTATTTCTNATCTAATTCCTAATACCCAATTTTTGCTAATCGCCAGAGCACGATTTTCTCAGTGTAGTTCGTAGTATAGAATAAAATATAGGGGAAAGCGTGTAAATCAGAAGCCACGACCGTTTTCTCAGTGTAGTTCGTAGTATAAAATAGAGTATGTGGGAAAGCGTGCAAAAGCAAAAGACCTCAAATTCGACTCCGAATCTGGAGGCAATCCACCTACTGTTTGGGTCCGCCCCTGTCCGGACCGGCGCCATCCGACAATTTTCCAGATAGTGGAAATCAGCCTTAAACCGTTCTCGTACGATTTAACGTGCGCACTTTCACGCTCTATGGTCTGTGTAGACAGAAATATCGTGAAATATGTTTACGATATAGGCGGCTGATAAAGGGAAGCGAGACGGAACCATAAATCACGTGACGCCGATCACGATTGACCGTCCTTATGCCAGTTACCCAGATTTTCAACAAGGAACAACTGGCACGGAATAGTACGAGCAACGCGTGGTTAGTAGACTTCGCGATAAAAATGAACAGGAACTTGTACTTTCGAACGATTGCGCCGGGTAAATCGCGACCTTACGAACGTCATTGGCCGCTATCGATCTCGATCGATCGTTATTCGTAGAATATTAGTAGTTCTCCTACTAAGTGGATACTATCGAGTAGTATAATGTGTATAATCGTACTTGGGTGAATTGAATGGAATCGATTGCTTGTGGTTCGTTAATATTTGAATTTGTTCGACCAGAAAGGATTGTTCTAAGGAAAGAAATGCAACAGGTATCAGATTTAAGATCGCATAAATCGGTACATAGGAATAATGACGAATCATTGAAATTTTAAGTTATTAGATATCACAACTTGTTTTAAGAGATTACAAGAACACGATGAAAGATGGAAGGATCGTTTTTGTGGAAAAAGAATTATACTCGCAATTTTCTGATTGCCTCGTCAGCTGTTGCGTCCCGGCAAATCAAGTATAAACCGCAGAATCGTTGCTCAACGCTTGAAATGACTGGAGGTTAATGTCTCAAAGCCATTCACGCCGTTCGCGGAGCTCAGGAAAGCATTGTAATCACTATTTCCTCCGCGCTCGACGGTTAAGTATCCGGTACTCTCCTAAGCAGCAACGCTACGCGTAGGATTCCAATTCCGTGGCAATGGAATTGTTAGCCACCAGACACTTAAATCTACAAATACAAATTTTCCTTTTGTGGAATTATTCTGTCTATTGTTGTTTCCATAATCACGTGAAAAATGAGTTATTGTTTGATCAACCAGGAATTCCAATGAGACTCAAAATTATTGTATAATAAATAATATAATGATATCAATTATTATAAAATGAAGTTATTTATTATTTCAGAAAATAAATTACGTATAACCGTCAGTTTGCACGTTGGTACTTCCTTTTTTAAACCTCTTCGTCAATCGTAAAAGAACAACAACAAAAAAATAAATAAAAGAAGGAACAAGTTGGAACGATAATTCTACGAGCTACGTCGACGTGCGAAACACTTGCGGGGCTCATAAATCAGGCTCTTTCCCTCGAAGCTACATATGTCTTGGGACTAAAGCTTGATCGTTTTTCAGGACGTATCGAGTGGTCATTCTTTTCCAAATCGTTTCGACATGTCTTTGCAACGCCGTTTTTCGGTCTTCTTTCTTCATGTTCCGATCCAGTCTTATTTGAACTTTGTTTTTCATTTGATCTTCAATCGATTAAGGATGTTCTGGAGATACAATCGGAGACAAAAGTACATAAAATTCGAAATTCGTCAATATATTGGCAATGAAGGCTATTTATGATGTATATTTTCTATTAAAAATATAGATTAATTCCAAAAGCTTTTGTTTAATTAGTGAATTGATTCTCATACTGGCTTTTTAATCAAGTTTCCTTAATATTAGAAAAGATTCTAAGTGACTTTTGGTGAATGACTGTACCTTCTGATTTCAACTTGAAGAATATAAATTGGTGATGTTGAATATAGACAATTACATAATAAAAAGTCAAAAATAAATATTTAAATAAAACAAAAATGCTTCAGAAAGCAATATTTATAATTACTAATAAACATCTGAAATTTGTATAAAATTATGTTCTATTTTTGTAGTAGTTTATAATGTTTTTTTTTAACTGTTCAGTGAACATTAATAAATTTTGTGTATTAATTAATTACATAGTGTTTACTATATATAGAAAAAAATTCAAGTTTCTGACAACGTTTTTTCAAGGTTTAAATAGGATTTGAAGTGGAATTTGATGAATTCTCCATAAGAAGACGTGTTAAAATGTTCAAACTTCAAATTGCTATAATTTTTAAACGACGAAGTGAATCGAACCCAAACTTTGATAATTGCTTTAATATAGCAAAAACTGTGTTTTGTTAACGTTTTAAGAATTTCTGAACGTTTTTATATACCTCCAGAACATCCTTAAGTTAAGCTCACTATATGTGTTTGAATCACATTTCCATTTCTTCTTTTCTTTATCGTAAATTGAATAACTCTTACAATTGACACAGGATAATTTATAATACATAAACAATTTCCAAATCCGCAGACAAAAGCAATTACACTTCCATTCCTTTTTCTTTTTTTATTGTAAATTGAATAACCCTTACAATTGACACAGGATAATTTATAATCCATAAACAATTTCCAAATCCGCAGACAAAAGCAATTACATTTCCATTCCTCTTTTTTTTATCTTAAATTGAATAACCCTTACAATTGACACAGAACAATTTATAATACATAAACAATTTCCAAATCCGCAGACAAAAGCATTGTAATTTAAATACACGATTGCAAAACCTGTTGGTCATAAATTCCGAATGGAAACGTGATCTCCGCGATTGGCTTCTCATATACGGCGCAGGATCTGTTGTTCTGGCCGGGCCCGTGGCGCAAGAGAGGATCCTCGTTTCGCCAGGAATCTCGTCTGGCTGATAGTTAGCCGCGTATCGCAAAGCGTGTTCGTGCAAATGTCACGGGACGAGCGTCGCCGATGCGGCCAGGGAGAATTATTCATTCAGCCTTGCAGGGATCTTCGCTTTTTATGATAATCGCCGATATACAGCGATGGCGCGAAATCGACGCTCGACGGATTTTATAACCATGAAGCGAGACGCGCGTACCTGTCGCCCAAGGTGGACGAGAATTTTTTCCTTTCTTCTTTTTTGGTCGACGTTTATTCATGGATGAAAATAAATATGTCTCTATGGCTCTTTGAGGTACCTGCGTGTTTACTAACTCTATTATTAGTATGCTTTCGTGTGTGCTATTAAAGTTGTTTGAGCAAGATCTTTGCCAAAAGTTTAAGATCTGTAATAAAAAACTGTGCTTAGTATTTGAAGTAATGAACGTATGGAAAGAATGATAATTACAGAGAAGTTGGGTTTATAAAATTCGTTAACCGGTTTTTCTCGGTTTTAGGAAATTTTTAGTGCATAATTTCTGATATTCTAATAGATAGTTTTGGCATTTTTTTTTATTGGATTGTACACGATTTGAAACTGTCTACCATCTAACATTGTCTACATATTTTCTTTCTTTCTTTATTTTTATATTTTATTTATTACTTCTAGCTTTTGTATATTTTTTATTGTATATCTTAAAAAATATCCTCGAAACTGACATTATTTCATCTATAAAACATTCTTAAATCATGTATTAAGAATTATACAAAATTACAAAATTCTGTCATTGTTACATTCATATTTTTTCATACATTAAATCAAAATTGATTTGTTTAACGATCTTTCAACGAAAATAGTCTCTGAAGATTACTAACTTGGAACAGGTATTAGATTTTTTATAGGCGTTCTAAAAACTGTCTTAAAATTTATAAACGGGGTACATATCCATAAGGAAAGTTCTTAGAAAATTCTTATTCCTTTTCTCTTACTCGATGCTTAGGTCATACATTTCATGTTCAAATTATTTTTGACAGTCTGCGCTTTAATAAAAGCAACAGTCTGTACGTCTCCGGCTTATAAATCGTTTCCTTAACCCTCGTCGAGAGAAGCAAGAGCAGATTTTTAGAGCAGTAGCAAACATCGTTTATTATTCACAGCCGTGTCATTATCACACGACGGACACCGCGAGGGAGAAGAAGAATATATTCGTATTCCTCTTATATCCCCGAGAATCAGCCTGGCATTTACAGAGGCATTTTAAGTGTATCTTTAGAACTGTGCCGCATAAGAGCACCTCGTTCCCGCGAATACTCGCACGCATCCACCCTATTACCGCTTCAAATCCTACCAAGAGAAAAAAGGTTTCCTCTCTTTCTCTTTTTCTGTCCCACATTAACATAACTGCATTACCTGAGTTACTTGACTTTAGTCTCAATGTTCATACAGAAATTAACACAAGTTTTGATAAAAAACAAACAAACAATTTAGATTGTTTGAATTCTTATATGAAAACATGGAAATTTTAACAGTTACTAAATATTACATTAATGAAATTTTAGAAATTTTGCGAGTTTATTAAAAATAGTTGTTGCATTTTGAATTCTTATGTCGAATGACAATTTTCATTTCATTTATAAAAAAATATGAATGCAACGATGACAGAATTTCGTGATTTAGTATAATTCTTAATACATGATTTAAGATTATTTTAAAGCTGAAATAATGTCATCATTATTTAAGAAATACAATAAAAAGTATGCAAAATTAAGAATTATACATGTAAACGATGTAAACAGTTGCACAAGTGAATAGAATACAAAATAAAAGAGCAATCTTAAGGTTGTATGTGAACTCTGACATACAAACAATGACAAAGTATTGAAATATTAACAGTCACAAGATACTACATTAGTAAAAAATTTTGGTTTATTACATTTGTACAAAATTTTGGAGATTTTGCAAATCTATTGTATTAAAAATGTTATTACATCTTGAATTCTCGAATGGCAGAATTTTCATTTCATTTATGAAAAAATATGAATGTAACAAAGACAGAATTTTGTTATTTTGTGTAATTCTTAATGCACGATTTAAAAATGTTTTAAAATTAAAGGATATTATTTAAGATATACAATAATAATAAAGAAATATGCGAAAATAAGAATTATACCTGTAGACGATGTAAACAATTGCAAGTGACGTACAATCTAATAAAAAAATACCAAAATTATGTATTAGAATATTAGAAATTACGCGTTAAAAATTTCTTATGACCGAGAAAAACAAATCGAATACTTTTACAAAACTTCCTTCGCTGTAATTATAATTTTTTCTAAAAGTTCGTTGCTTCAAATATTGAACACAGCTTTCCATTACGTGTCTTCAACTTTTACCAAAGATCTTACTGCTCATACAACTTTAACAATACGTCTTATATATTTTACAATAAAACTTACTAATAAATACATGATTTAAGATTATTTTAAAGCTGAAATAATGTCATCATTATTTAAGAAATACAATAAAAAGTATGCAAAATTAAGAATTATACATGTAAACGATGTAAACAGTTGCACAAATGAATAGAATACAAAATAAAAGAGCAATCTTAAGGTTGTATGTGAACTCTGACATACAAACAATGACAAAGTATTGAAATATTAACAGTCACAAGATACTACATTAGTAAAAAATTTTGGATTATTACATTTGTACAAAATTTTGGAGATTTTGCAAATCTATTGTATTAAAAATGTTATTACATCTTGAATTCTCGAATGGCAGAATTTTCATTTCATTTATGAAAAAATATGAATGTAACAAAGACAGAATTTTGTTATTTTGTGTAATTCTTAATGCACGATTTAAAAATGTTTTAAAATTAAAGGATATTATTTAAGATATACAATAATAATAAAGAAATATGCGAAAATAAGAATTATACCTGTAGACGATGTAAACAATTGCAAGTGACGTACAATCTAATAAAAAAATACCAAAATTATGTATTAGAATATTAGAAATTACGCGTTAAAAATTTCTTATGACCGAGAAAAACAAATCGAATACTTTTACAAAACTTCTTTCGCTGTAATTATAATTTTTTCTAAAAGTTCGTTGCTTCAAATATTGAACACAGCTTTCCATTACGTGTCTTCAACTTTTACCAAAGATCTTACTGCTCATACAACTTTAACAATACATCTTATATATTTTACAATAAAACTTATAAAACGAGATGTACATCTTCGAATTACGCAAATATTGTAAAAATTACAGACATAAATTATCTATTGAACGAATTCGACATTTTAATGGAACATCAATAAGATTCAATAACGTGATAAGAATTTTTAACCTAATGTCAGAGGATCCGTTAAGTGGTAGTGCAAGTGGCACCGCGTTTACAGATACCACGGACTCGTTATCAATCAGTTGTATACGTAAACGGTGTCGCGTTCAATATTGACGCGTGTGTAATTCGTGCAAACGCGTCGCATCGTAAACACAAATTGTTAGGACGCTAATGGATCATGGTTCGTTGGCCACGGATAACACCGTGTCCGCCATTGTATCGATTCCCGGCGGGAATGTGTGAAGTCGTTTATTAACACAGAACGTTTAATGAAAAAAGTTTTAACGGCTCGCGTGAACAAATGTAACTACGACCAAACTGTTCCCGCCGAACGTTCATTTACGTGACGATTGTTTATCCACGATTGGAAACAACCTTTTTGTTCATTTAAATTCTGTCCAGTGTTAAATATTTTATATGAAACCAAATTTCGAAGTAATTAATTTTTACAAATCGTTTTATTATTAAATCAGTTTGATCGACGTTTTTACTTATTTCTATTACGAATTTTACGTATTTTAAAAATTTAAAAATTGTGTCTGTATTGAAAGTGAATATATGTATAATAAAAATATGTATTAAAAGTTTATTTTGAAGCTTACGTAAATATTTTAGTTTGTCACAAATAATTGAATATCTGCATTTTACGGAATCAAATTTGTATAAAATATCGATGACGCAACATGAGATACTTATACTAATATTTTATTCTAAACTAGTTTTCGACTAATTACGTCCATTTGAATTAACACGACAGCGAAGACGTTTGGAGCGAGTGTGACGAATAGCAAAGTCGCGAGTAATTTAATAAGCGAACTGCTCCAGTTATCATTGTAATAGCGAGCGATTAACTTGGTCGCATTTCCGCGCACTCGTAACATGGATAACTGTTTACAAACTTATTTCCAAGCCGTAAAATATTTGTTCATTCGTCTTTCGATAAAACGAACGTTTGCTTTTCACGACTGCACGTGGCTATTAATTTACATTCATGAATCAGCCGTGTGAACGACCTCGAACATCACGAAGTTCAATTGGAGGAAAAATAAATTTTAACTACGTTTACGTTATGTTAAACGTTTCGTGTTTATGCTTGTTTTATTATATAATGTATAAAAATTGATGTGTAAAAGTTGGAATAGAAAATACGTCGTGTTAGCTAAGATTACATGATTGACTGTGACGCGACGACCTCTAACTATAAGCTTCATTAGATAACGAATACTGTTTGCTTTCTACTCAATAAAATGGAACGAAAAACTCTGATCATCTTTTAACAATTTTATTTAACAGTATTCTTATTTGAAATTTTAATCTATAGTTAACTTTTTATCTAAAATTTTATCCAAAATAATTTGAACATAGAATTAATAATTTAAGCAAACAATAATACTATTTACTTTCGACTCAGTACAATGAAACGAAAAACTACGATCATTTTTTAACAATTTTATTTAATAACATTCTTATTTAAAATTTTATTTTATAGTTTTTATCTATAGTTTTTCTTATAGTATTTTATCTATAGTTTTTCTTATAGTATTTTTATCTATAGTTTTTCTTATAGTTTTTTATCTACAGTTTTTGTAATTCCTAATTCGTTATAAAATTTGCAATGGAACGATTTCCTGTTGTACGAAGAAAAGAATAAATCGAACTAAATGGTATAGGAACAGCTGAGACATGTTAAAAAGACTGTTAAAAATAATTTGACCCTGAAATTAATGATCTAAGCAAATAACAATACTATTTGCATGCAACTCAATAAAATGGAACGAAAAACTACAATCATCTTTTAACATTTTTATATTTAACAATATTCTTATTTGAAATTTTAATTTATAATTAATTTTTTATTTACAGTTTTTATAATTTGCAATTCGTTATAAAATTTGCAATGGAACGACGATTTCTTTTTCGATTATTGTACGAAAAAAAGAATAAATCGAACTAAACGGTATAGGAACAGCTGATACAAATGTGCAGACTGTCAAAAATAATTTGAACATGAAATTGATGACTTAAGCAAACAACAATACTATTTGCTCTTAATTCAATAAAATAGAACGAAAAACTACGATCATCTTTTAACAATTTTATTTAATAACATTCTTATTTAAAATTTTATTTTATATTTTTTATCTATAGTTCTTCTTATAGTTTTTTATCTATAGTTTTTCTTATAGTTTTTTATCTATAGTTTTTCTTATAGTTTTTTATCCATAGTTTTTCTTATAGTCTTTCATCTATAGTTTTTCTTATACTTATTTATTTATAGTTTTTGTAATACTTTTTTATCTACAGTTTTTCTAATTCCTAATTCGTTATAAAATTTGCAATGGAACGATTTCCTGTAGTACGAAGAGAAGAACAAATCGAACTAAACGGTATAGGAACAGCTGACACAAATGCGCACTCGTACGACTCCGTTCTAAATGTATTTCCCGTTCCCAGCGTCCCATTTTATACGGTTTTACAATTTTCCCCCGGTTTACTTGCGTCGTAAAGGCAAAACATCGCGTAGCTGATAGTAAGATAGAAAACCGATCCAGATTCACGTGTCACGTACTTGCATATAGACGATAAAAAGTCGCAGTGTTTTTATCTGTTAAATGTACTTGCTAATCGCGCCGGTGATAAAGTAGTACGAGTTCATTGTCAGCCATAAATAATCAGACTAATTTTAATGACGTAATTTATTTCTTGAAATGATTCAGAAGCTATTCTACATAAATAATGCGTGTATGTTTGTAGTTAATTCATGTTACAAAGGAAAAAGGAAAACGGTATAATTAAGATTATGGCTTCTGTAAACAGCAGTAATTTACTGATAATTCAGCAACTTGTAAATAATCTGAATTGAAAGAATTCCGTGCATGCAAATGTTTCGCAACGCGATAGATTCCGGGAACGTTTAACGGAAAGTTCTGTCAACGATGCTCTCTGAACTCACTCGTCAGAAATTTTAGTACTGGAGCGAAGATAAGAAACAGATCGCGTAAAAAATGCACTATGCATCGACCGTTAGTTCAGAAAATACGCGTTTGCAGGCTAATGCGTTTTAATACAATTTGCTTAATCAGTCGAAAGGATTCATCTTGTTTGTTCGGTTGCATGATTGACATCCTATCGCAAACGTCGAATTAAACAGCTTGAGTGGTTTAATAATTAATCTGTGAGTCATTATTTTTTAATGTGGTATCAGTTCATTTTTTATATGCAGAGATATGTTAAGGCTCGCGTTAATTTAAAAACGTTGGTAAACGTTAATTCACATTTGAGTGTTGTTTTTAATTATAAATCTGTTAAATTTTATTATGCAATAGTGATTATTAAAATTATCAAAGAAAATAAACGATTTTTTAGCTTCAATTATACAATTTTTTAGATTGAATTGAATTATACCAGTTTCAATATACCAGTTTCAATAATAACAAATTATAAGAAATAAAAACAAGAGGAAATTTAAGTTCATATTTTTATAGACATTGACTTTACTTGTTAAGGCTCGCGTTTGAATTAATTTAAAAATGTTGGTAATCGTTAATTCAAATATAAGTGGTGTTTTTAACTATAAATCTGTTAAATTTTATTACGCAATAATGATTATTAAAATTATCAAAGAAAATAAACGATTTTTTAGCTTCAAATGTAAATTATAGCAGCTTCAATAATAACAAATTATAAGAAATAAAAATAAGAGGAAATTTAAGTTCGTATTTTTATAAACATTGACTTTACTTAAATGGATTTTTTAATGTAAAGAATAATTATTAAAATGAAGACATGTAAATACATGGATAATTAAATTTATTAAGAATTAATTTCAGTTACATTAAAAGAGAAGATATAATATAAATAAGTAAGTGTAAATCGTAATTACTTCTCACTACATCATCATCTCAGTAATAACGTTATCTCGTTTAGGATGATGTTTTTATAGCACTAGTTATTATCTGCTAAATGGCAGTGCATACTGAAGTCACTGATAATAAAAAATAATTGCATGGACTTATCCCACTTCAATAAAAATATTTTTGCGATAACATTTTATAGACGTAATTATTTTGATTATTTTATTAAGAAATCGTGTTCTACTAAATCTATAATTATAAATACAAAAAGAGGATATATCCATATCTTACTAAAATTACCATTAACTAATTTTTCCCAAAAATAGACTTACACTTACTGTCAAAAATAATGCAGAATGTAAATAATCCTGGCTCATGTAGAACAACATAATCTCGCCTGACCTAAATTCAACATTAAACACGATAAGAACTACACAATCTCATAAAAATACAACTAAACATAAAACTAAATTAATACTGTTTTGACAAAATTCTTTAAATATTTCACGTTTGAAAAACCATTCTCCTCGTTTAAAACGAAAATGTGTGAAGACGAAAGATTCGTTTGAGTAACAAGTCACGTATATTGCGGCGACGGTATCGTTGATTCGGTTGGAATTAGTGCAACAAGTGTGCAGCGGCAACAAGTGCAGCGGCGATTGGTACTGCAACGTTGGCGGTTGTCCGCGTTATCTTCCGCCGTCTTGCAACAAGCGTCCAGTCAGTGACCCATAACAATTAGCACCGTGGGGGAAAGGGAGAGCCGGTGCCGACAGAAGGGGAATGTTGATTAACGGAAGTAGAATAAACTTGCGTGATCCGGTAGGGCAGACCATCTGGACTTCTTGACCCTCGGCCGCCTCTCTTTCGCCCGCGTTAGTTTTGCACCGCCGAGCTTCTAACTCTGATTGTGCCAGTTAATTGGTTGAACGAGAATAATTCTTTCTCCCGGAGAATTCGCAACCCTTTAAGTTCCGACAGAGTATCGATTACAATGAATTTTGTGATGCACGTTAACGCTATTTTTTGCAAATAATTGTAAATAATTGCAAATAATTGTAATACTGTCGGAATTTTAAATTGTCAGTTAAGTAAAGATAATTTGAATGATATATTTATTGATATATTGATGCGTATCTTAGTAGCATTAATTGTTGTCACTGACGATTATCAACAATTAAAATATAGTGCCAGAAAAATACTTTCTTTGAGTAATAAATACGTTCCTTTTGTACTTATTACAAATCTATATAGTAATTTCTATACAGTAATAATTTCTATTCACAGTTATTAATTTTTACTATCCCTGTGGTTAGTAATTTCTAATATTCAGTTTCTCCATTTTCCTTATATTACTTTACTTTATATTACTACACGCGATTTATATTATTTCATATATATAGATTAAAGATTTTATTATATAATTCGGTAATTTCCTTTGAGTTCAATAAGAAAAATTATACTAAGCATACAGACGAATTTTTCCATAAAGTTTAGCAATCATTAATTAAATCCAAACATGATTCAAGATTACTATTCAAATATAGTAACTTTGACTTAAATTTGCAATAAATATTACTAAAATTTTGTGGCTTTGTTTTTCTCAGTTGACGATGAACAAAAATTGAAATATAGTAACAAAAAAATACTTTCTTCGAGTAATAAATACGTTCCTTCTGTATTTATTACAAATCTATATAGTAATTTCTATACAGTAATAATAATTTCTATTCACAGTTATTAATTTTTACTATCCTTGGTTAGTAATGTCTAATATTCAGCAACATCAACATTAAAAATTATATTAAGCATTCATCAACATTAAAAATTATATTAAGCATTCATCAACATTAAAAATTATATTAAGCATACAGACGAATTTTTCCTTAAAGTTTAGCAATCGTTAATTAAATCCAAACATGTTTCAAAATTACTATTCAAATATAGTAATTTTGACTGAAATATGAAATAAATATTGCTAGATTTTTGTGGCTTTGTTTTTCTCAGTGTAGTTGGGCCAACTGAAAACTGACCATTTACTGTTGACATATAGATGGCCCAACTTTGGACCAAGAATAAATGCTACTATTTAGAGTATTTATTAAAGATTATTAAGTCAGGTTTTTTAAGAATGGAAGAAATAATTAATCTTAGAGTTTGTAGTTCGAAAAAGTAAAATTAAAAAAGTGTCTTTTGACATCGCTTAGAAGAAATAGTATTAATAGTACTTATTTATCATTTATTAAAATATATTTTCAAATGTATATAATAGAATCGGTAAATATTAACATAATTATTGACAGAGTAATCTCTGTATGTAACGATATTTATATTTACATGAGTCTCTACATGTAAAGTACCAAAGCGCATAAGCTACATACATAACACATTATACCATCAACGTGATATCAGCGCAACGACATAATATGCAACGGTATCATTCAACAGCATAACGATGCGTGTACGAAGCTATAATCTAGCAATATCAGCAGATCTGTATTAATAAACCAACTGATGCGCAACAACAAACGCGTCGCACTTTATCCCCTGCACGAACGCAGTTTATTCAATCGTCGAGACGAATTACTTATTAGAAAACGGAATATAAAAATCAGATTTCAATGGATGGAATACAAGTCCATGAATTGTAAGGCATCACTCATGAAAATTATCACATATATCGAGTACTGATAAAATTGATGAAACGATGAATGTTTAATGAGAAAAGCAGATCGAATAATTTTATAAATCTTACTTCTCTGTAATTATCATTTTTTGTAAAAGTTATTTCAAATATTGGGCACAGCTTTTTATTACAAGTCTTAAACTTTTGGCAGAGATCTTACAGCTCATCTGACCTTAAGAATTCAAGATATCTTGAAAGAGGAAGAGAAGAGATAACAGACTGCAAAAAACGCATGAAGTCTCCCGTTTGGGTTCGACAAAATAACGACGAAACCAAGAAGAAATAAAAGCGATAAAAATGAAAGTGGAGAAAATGATAAAAACTCGTGTGTATAGCTCTATGTTTTTACCCAGCGTAGGAGAAACAAGATAAAGAGATAGCGATGACGCCGGTGTCAGTAAAAAATGGGTACATCTTTGTCTGAGGCTCGTCGCGTTCCCTAGACTTAAACGAAACCGTTTAACCAACGTCGGACGTCGAAATGTGACCGATCGGGAACAATGTGCACGTGCACAAGTCGATGAGTAATCCCGCGAATATCTCGAATATATTAACAATAAAGTCTGGACTCGGTTTTATCGTGACATATCTAGTCTTCCTTTCGGGTGACTGTCACTTCTTGCTCTAAATGTCAAGACGCCCGCAGACGCTGACACGCGAAAGAGTCAGTCGATTCTCGTCCGTCAACAATTTTAAACCCGGTCGTTCAACCATTTTCTTATAAGAATCGGATAAAAAGTTTGGTGCAATTTAATCCGTGTTAAAACTTAAGGTAGTTCTCCATAAATTCAAAGTACTGGATGTCATTATGAAAAAAATATATTTGATTCTTGAAATAATAGAAAATATTATAGAATTTTTTACAACTCCGATTACCGAACTCATTTTCGAGAAAAAAATACTTAAAGTTGGTTTGTTTTATACGTTGTATGTAACGCACTATTATGTCTAATATTATTAACACATTACTGTACAAAAACACTGTAGATGTTAATGCAAAACTGAGGTCTAAAAGTTGAAGATTTCTACTTTCTAATTATTGAATGGAAATGAGGGGTAGCCGAATTAATTTAAAAGATATTTAATGTTCTAGGAACAAAAAACTATGATTTGATAACCTCTTGCTTGTCTATCATATTAATACGTGTGTCATTGCTACACATAAGCAACATAACATTATTTTAACATTGTTACCTTTATACTAATATCAACTAAAACAATATTAAAATTCATAAATGAATTTAATAAACTTAGTCTGTACTAATCAAACAGTGATTTTGAACATTTTATTTTGAATGCTCAATTATTTAGAGATTTCGTGGATAACTACCTTAATGGGGTTGAACTGTCAATGATTGTTGCCACACTTATATGATTAATAGACTATAAAAATAGTATATTAGAAATATTTTTCGTTTTGCAGTTTTCTTTATATCTAAAAGACACTTTTATAAAAATTTTAATTGGAAAGTAATGAAATAAAATTGAAATAAATGTCTATTATTCTTATTTTAAAATAAGCAATAACGTGAAATCTGCTTCTAATTCATTGGGACTGCTTTGCAATTCTTTATATTTAAAAGATAGTTTCATAAAAATTTTAATTGAAAAGTAATGAAATAAAATTGAAATAAATGTCTATTATCCTTATTTTAAAATAAGCAATAACACTAAATTTGCTTTTAAATCATTGGAACTGCTTTTCAATTCTTTATATTTGAAAGACGCTTTTATAAAAATATTAATTGAAAAGTAATGAAATAAAATTGAAATAAATTTCTATTATCCTTATTTTAAAATAAGCAATAACGCTAAATTTGCTTTTAAATCATTGGGACTGCTTTGCAATTCTTTATATTTAAAAGATAGTTTCATAAAAATTTTAATTGAAAAGTAATGAAATAAAATTGAAATAAATTTCTATTATCCTTATTTTAAAATAAGCAATAACACTAAATTTGCTCGTAAATCATTGGGACTGCTTTGCAATTCTTTATATTTAAAAGATAGTTTCATAAAAATTTTAATTGAAAAGTAATGAAATAAAATTGAAATAAATTTCTATTATCCTTATTTTAAAATAATCAATAACGCTAAATTTGCTTCTAAATCATTGGGACTGCTTTGCAATTCTTTATATTTAAAAGATAATTTCATAAAAATTTTAATTGAAAAGTAATGAAATAAAATTGAAATAAATGTCTATTATCCTTATTTTAAAATAAGCCAGAAGTAACAATTCCCTTTTTCTCCTGTATTTGTAATTGTATCTATATTTGCAATTGTAATTTGTATCTGTAATTGATCCTGTATTTTTTACAAACATATCAATCAAATCCATTAAAAGAATAAAATATCAAATTGTCATTTGTTGTGTAAAAGATATTTAATGTTCAACGAACAAAAAACTATGATTTTTATATCTACATATGTATAAACGTAATTATGGGATTCTCAGAATAGTCAATAAATAACT